>CAJQUW010009886.1:17500-200473 GCA_907163375.1 Prostheceraeus crozeri
GTTGGATAGTGAATTCTATCCACATCTTGGTTTTGGTCATGGACTACATCTAACGTCAATTGCTACTGCAAATGTTAAAAAAGTTTATTCAACTCGAATCAACAAATTTCATTATAGATTTAAAATATTTGATGAAGATGTTGTAGAATGCGAAGAACGCATCATTTTGAAAAAGCGTGGTGTTCAACCTTTATCACTTATTGAGTTAGTAAAACGATGGAATGAGACTGTGGGTAAGAAGTATGGAGAGAAAATTATGGCGGACAAAAATAAGTTGGTTATTCAGAAATATAATGACAAAACTTACAGTTTATTTCTCTCCAACCTTGCGTCCATTTTGTAAGACATTATACGCCTATTATTGGAAGCGGTGTGGTGTATGGTTTCTCATGAATATCACACTAAAGCTGATTCAGTTAATGATGAATGGTGGGTGGACATCTATGCGATCGCATCAAGAAAATTTACCAGTCTTATGAAGAATCTAAAGTTGCTATCAATATAATGCCGCGTCTATATCATACAGTTGAAAGCTTCATTCATGTAGTAAATCCTTATATACAACAGAAGTTGAAGCATGTGATGAAAAGTAAATATGATGTAAAGACACACCACATTTCGTTTTCAATTGAAAAACAACGCGTTGTTCTGAAACTGGGTGATGACATTCAATGTCAATTGAGTAAAAATTTGAAAAAACTCTTTGGCTTTTCAATGCTACAAACTGTGTTTGCTGCTGCGCATACGATTGGTATAGAAACACCAATGACACTTGATAAACATGAACAACACCTTTACATTCAAAGTGATTTGATTTTACCTATTTCTGTTGGCGAGAAAAAAGAATACATTTTACGTGATTTCATTCATGATAAAGACGCTTCATATGGAATAGTCGAGAAGATGTTTGAATCAATTTTCTATCATCCCGTCGTCAAACAAACTATACCCTCTATTACTATCAAAATTACCAATGGTTTACAAGAGTGTATCCATGTGAAAGATACTAAATCCCTCGTAACTTTAGTGTTTCGGAAAACAAAGTGAAGTCATTGTGATATGTTTATTGAAATAAAAATATGTATATGAAAAAGTCTTTTCACAGATATAGGGGGAATGGGCTGACTGTAGGCATATATTCACAAGGAAGAAACGATCTCATGCGATACATAAAACAACCATGTATATCTACAAAAAGCAACATCAAAATACTGAGTTAAAGTTGATTATGTCAATACATCTCCTGAATGTGGTAGCGTGAGTTTTATTCTTTTGGGTGGAGTATGTTTGTGTCAGGATGTCCATGTGGAAGAGATGTGTTATGTCCTATCCAACACCTCTTATCCTCCCATGCTGAAAGTGCTCGTTTCTTGAACGTGTACGTTTTCACAGTATGAACTTGAGATTTTAAGATTGTCATATTGACAAACGTTATAGTTTTATTTTTATAGGCCTTCTTATAGGACCGATGTTTCATTTTATGAACAATGGATTTTGATATACCTTTAGCACGCTTAATACTATCTGCACATTCTTTTAGTTTCATGGAATACATTTTAGGACGGAGGAGAATCATTTCATCTATTTCCTTTCCTGCTGTTTCATCCTTAAAACAACCAAGTTTGGCTTTATTCTGTATGGAATAGAGTGGATGAGTGGGATTGTAGTTAGATGTATCGAAATATTTTTCTAATGACTTACCTACTTCATTAAAATTTAAATCTTTTTGAGTGGTAATTCCTAAAAAGAAACTATCTGTATCACCACCCAGCAAGCGAACCTCTTTTACGAGAGGGCATGGTTTTAATATTTTGTAGAAGAGTTGATACATTTCAAGCTTGGAATAATCTAAAACGGCTTGCCCAATATAGATGGGTTTGCACAACTCAACTTCTGATTTAATCATTTTAACACCTACAAGATCCTCATCGATGATGTCTCTATCAATGAAAAGAGGTGATGAGGTCAATTTGTGATATTTTTGTTCATCAACGACTAGTTTGTAATTCATACGTTTTCTAACATCCTCCATGGTCTTTCCGAATAGACTATTATTCTTATATTTATAAAAATCCTTTTCAAAATTATTTTGGGCGAGTGCACGTTTTTGACTGTTACTATCTATGTAGGGTTTGAGGAAGGCTTTCTGTCTAAATTTGATAATGCGGTGAACTGACTTTAGAAGCATGCCCATTTCTAAATAGAATTTTAATATGCAGAAGTGTACGAGATAATTTTTCTTATCATATTGGGTGAGTAAAAGTTTGCGGCATGGTTTGTACCTTGGCTGTCCACACTCTGTTAAGTTATTATGAAATTGTGACATGAATGGTGAAAACATATCTTCAGTCACTTCGCCAGATTCAGGTGCGAGTGGGAAATCAGCAGTTTTATTTTTAATACTATTTGGATAAATCAAATCCACTTCAAAATAATATCCCCAATCACCTTCATCTGGAATATTCAGTATGTTTGAAGGGTTGGAGTAATACTCAAGCTCATTTTGATTTAACCAACTAAACTCGGAATGAGGTAGTGGTTTAGACAGTGAACTGCCATATAAATTATTTTGGTCATAGTACTTTAGGTGGATATGATCATCACCTACTGTTTCAGATTTTATATGATGTTTATTTACAAATGTGAGACCACCGCGTATTCCGCGCTCAAATATATTATACATCTCCGGGTCTTGTAAGAGATGAATGGTCTCACCAGTCATTTTAAAGGCTGATTTAAAGGACATGGCTGGTAGACTGACAAAGTGGATAGGATCTAATTTGTCTTCTTCTAATGCCACTCGTCGAAACTCCTGAAAGACATCAGCCAGCAAAATGACATCTAATTCTAAGTAAGCGATCATATAATCGCCAAACGTTTTACAATTAAATTTTAACCATGCCTCTTGAGCATGTTCATAGTCCTCTACTGGACAATCTTCACCCGTCAAATCGTTTTTGAATTTGTCAATGGAAGGAAGGGTTGTTTCATTTAGTTTAGACATTGAGCTAAAATACGCATAAGGAAAGACTCCTTTGCGAGTGATTATTTCATCCGTTAAGTTTGGATAGTGTTTCTTCAAAGTTTGACTATGGGGAAGAAACTTGAGATTACGAACGAGAGAAGCTAGTGACGCTGACATGAATTGAAATGAATCTAAAAATTTTATTTCGAAGAAGACTGTCTTATTTTCTTTAGTTTTATCTACTGGTACTTTTGCTGTCATTGCCATGAATTTTTCTCTCGTTTGTGCTATTACATTAAACTGCCACGATTTCATCTGGCTCAACCCTCCTTTTATGAGCATATGACTGTCATAGCCCTTAAAGTTATGAAAAATGACGGGTAGTACACGACGTCTCAACCTAAGTGAAAAGTTACATTTGGAGCAGAGTGCGTTTCTAAATTTACCAGTGATGTGATCATGATCACGCACTTTCTTAATTTTATCGTCATCAAACGTTTTATGACATTTAGGACAGGATGTGCAACTTTCAAATTTTTGTTTGTCTTCATCTGACATATGTAGTGACTTACGCTGCAATTGGGAATCATATGATTGTTGAAATTTTGCAGCTTTATCGAGAAATTCTAGAAATTTTGAAATGCAATCTTCACCTTGCCAAGTTTGCATTTTGTTTTGTCTATTCCTAAAGTGGTCATGCCATACTTCATAGCAGGATATGGCTGCTGGCTTGTGGATGATATCATCAATGTAGCATTCTATGTCTGCGTAAATGACACGCAGGGGACTTAATTCGTCACCATTATCCCTATGTGAAAATATTTTATCTTTGGGCATGCGTTCCATTTGTAATTTACCTCGCTTGCACCATTCATAGTGAGTTTCAAATTTATCTTTACTCCAAAATGAGCGGATGCAGCGGTCGCATACAAAATGTTCACCTCTTTTAGAGTGCCCTAAGTGAGTGTACAAGCGAGAGATTTTGGGAATACCACAGTAGTGCCATTCCTCGCTATCATCTTGTTTTACTAATAAGAGGTTGACTACACGTTCATAACAAGTTGAACGTGAATTATAGCGGGCACCCTTCAACCCCTTCTCCCACACGTGAACGACAATTTTAATCTTATTATGTTTTTCGAACGTTTCTACATCTTTGATTTTCATGTTGTTACTATCACAACCTTCAAAGTCTAGTTCATCCTCCCACTGTCTATAGCTATAGGTGCGATCTCGATGCGCGTTGATATCATTATAGTGAAGGATGGATAGGACTGCATATTTGAAACACTGTGATTTACAATCAACATTGATGACAGCTTTCTTATTATACAACGTTTTTGGAAGTTTAAATGTGCCTCGAGCTGCATGACTTTCTAATAGGGAAATTTTGAATATGGCTGAGTCCACACCATCAAAAATGAGAGCGCTGTCGCGTTGATTGAATTTATCTACATTTGATTTTAAACATTGAATGTGAAAATTTAGCCAAGACTCGCAGTCTACAACTTCGGTTGCGGAAGAGGAAGGAATATGAAACTGTATTCTCTCCGTCACTTGACCCGTTTGAAAATCTATTTTAATATATTTTAGTTTAAGGTAGATGAGCGCCTTCATTCTAAAATTGTCTAAATTATTGAAGAGCGCTTCGATAATGTTAGAATTTTGAAGGAGCCACTCAGGAAAATCTACAATTTGAGTATTGGACTCCATGCAGTAGTCGCGTACTAAATTATTATGTGAAACATTAATGAGGGAGATGGTAGAGGTACCGTTGGTGTAGTGATCATTTGCATGCGTGTGTTGAAGTCTGTGCGAAGATCGCTGAAAGTGACTATCAAAAGAAAGAGGGCACAAATCGCAAGGAAAGGAGATGTCATCGTCAGAATCAACTTCACCTCCGGAGATTGACACCGCTTTGCGTTGACACACACGTTGTTTGATGTGCCGAAGGAGACTGTCCTTCCTTGTAAACATATGTCCGCAGTCGGCACATTCCCACTCGTTGCCTTGCCGCGAGAGTCCTGAGCTGGAACTCACATCACCTGAAAGAGAAATCATTCTTTCATCTCTGTTCAAGCCTCAGTGTAGTGTTACAACCTACCTTGACTCAATAACTCTAAACTTTCCTCGAGAAGAGAGGGCGTTGGTGATGAAGTTGATGCCTGAAATTGAGGAAGATGCTATTAGTCACACGTTTGAGGGAGATGAGAGGAAATTTTCAACTTACCATTTCAACGAAATCAAGTTTAAGGTTGATACTTCTACAAGATAGAGACTTCACTCAAATAATAGTCAAAGAGAGAGATCGTGCGTTCGTCACTTGTATGATTCACAGATTAAATGAAATGACCTGAATGTCACTTTGCTTATATACTTTCATCCTCTTCATTCATTGGATGTTCATTCTGATTGGCTGCTTGTGTATACTTAAGAATTAGAAAAATGTTAAAGTTATCATTATTCAAAGTCAGCATTTCAAAGACAACATGACAAGTCCTCCAACAACACCAAATACCGCATTGGAGTTCTCCTCTCCATATACATCAGCAAAGGTGCTCGTTACACCAAATGCACCAAGAAAGGCGAAGGTGGAGAAGACATACAATCTCGACAATATACGAAAGTTATCATTATCGGAGGAGGATGAAGAGGAGTTGCCCGACCTAACAGGCATACGGTGGAAATATTTACAATATGATGTCGAAGGGGTGATGGAGATGACCAGCAAGTCGCACTTGCATCAAATATGGGAGTGGTACACCCCTAACTCCCAACCGCGAACCGTGGCGGAGTGGGCGTACATTGAGAAAGTGAGGGACGCTGCAGAAGAACGTTTAAAGCAGCTCAACTGTTTTTGTAATCTATGTGAAGCCAGACTCTGGGACGATATTGACGATGAAGACCTTTTGAAATACATGCCATAATAAATGTTTATTTCGTATTATCTTTGCTTTCATACTGACTTACTTGAATGGGGTTTTAGTGAATAATTTAACCATGTATACTTTTTCATTTGGAAATCGTAGCACGCTTAGTTTAACTTGTAAATCTTATAACATTTCATATGGACGATGATGGTAGATAAAATAGTGTCAAATAAATTAAGATAGCTTACACTTCTGATACAGGGATAGCAATCGACTGCGATCCATGTGTAAAGAGCTTGTTAGACTACGGATGGGCTTAAGTGGATGATTTAACCATGTATACTTTTTCATTTGGAAATAGTAGCACGCTTAGTCTAACTTGTAAATCTAAAAACATTTCATATGGACGATGATGGTAGATAAAATAGTGTCAAATAAATTAAGATAGCTTACACTTCTGATACAGGGATAGCAATCGACTGCGATCCATGTGTAAAGAGCTTGTTAGACTACGGATGGGCTTAAGTGGATGATTTTACCATGTATACTTTTTCATTTGGAAATAGTAGCACGCTTAGTCTAACTTGTAAATCTAAAAACATTTCATATGGACGATGATGGTAGATAAAATAGTGTCAAATAAATTAAGATAGCTTACACTTCTGATACAGGGATAGCAATCGACTGCGATCCATGTGTAAAGAGCTTGTTAGACTACGGAAGAGAGAAGTGTGTTATGTTGCGTGTGGCGCGTGAGTGTCCTCCCATTTCATTCCATTCATCAATTCGTCTCATTGATAGAGACAGGTAGAACTCATGGTTCTCATAACGTATGCAATGGAAAGTTTTAGGCAACCTTCGACAGTTGGCTAAATGTCGCCCTGACGCGAATGCATGCTACGTTGAGACAGAGGCAATCACTTGCAAACATGACGCAGAGAGGTTTAACAAGATTGACCATTGCCGAATGTCCCTTGCGGTATACATAGCTACGGGTTTCACCGCCGCCCTTTACAGGAACGCCCGTCGAAAGGAAGTATTACACCGAACTTCATTTGCAACGTTCAAGTTGACTGATAGCAGATTCAACTTAATGATAGTATTCGCCAGTCCGAAGACTGCCCAGGGCAAACCGCGAGGAGGTTCTATCATGTCTTGCCCCATGGTGGCCCTTAAGAGAGCCGATGGTTCGTTCTCGGGAGTAACAAGATGACTATTGGCTTGAATAGTCAATAGGTATGACGGTTAGGTTCTCGTATACCCTATACCGCCTAAGCCGTGGTGGTGCATCTGGCACCTTTCGGATGCGGGTGGTATTTGGAGTCCACACCTCATCCGTCCAAACGATCCTCTTGATCTTCCCCTTCTTCTCATCCTCATCCCACTCGTCGAGGATGACGAACTCGGGAATGGCGTTGTCTTCATCGATGAAGACGGGAATGTTGTCGGCAGATGTCGCTTCCATCGTGACTTCAAATTGAATGAGAAGCGCTACAATCTTCTGGCTTATATAGGGTTTTCAACAATGAATTGCTCAACAGCGAATCAGAATGCTTCAGGGATAGCAATCGACTGCATAATGTTCAAGTTGACTGATAGCAGATTCAACTTAATGATAGTATTCGCCAGTCCGAAGACTGCCCAGGGCAAACCGCGAGGAGGTTCTATCATGTCTTGCCCCATGGTGGCCCTTAAGAGAGCCGATGGTTCGTTCTCGGGAGTCGTCATCCTACAGCCTACCAATTCTGCTGAGAGAGTCAAAGACTCTCTCTTTGGTAGCACTGTCGACTTCCACACTAACTGGCATGTGAGTATAGAGTGGAATGTAGCACCATTCCGTTGGATTGACAGCAGTTGCTGTCATCGGATTGCCAATCCGAGCAAGATTGTTGTGGACTCTGTCTTGCTCCTCTAGCCTGACAAACTCCTCAAATAAATTTCGCGGCCTTATCTGCGGTCCGCGAGGAGAGCTAACTTGACTGTTCGGCGTCTGCATGATTGAAATGAAATGAAATGAGAGGCAGTGGTTTATATACCCCTCTAACGCGACGCAACGTTCAAGTTGACTGATAGCAGATTCAACTTAATGATAGTATTCGCCAGTCCGAAGACTGCCCAGGGCAAACCGCGTGGAGGTTCTATCATGTCTTGCCCCTAGGTGGCCCTTAAGAGAGCCGATGGTTCGTTCTCGGGAGTAAATTGATGGGGTGGTGAAGGCGGGCAAAGATCTGCAATGAAAATGATATGTATTAGAATAGGATATACTATCTTATTTGCTTTTCACTTACCAAGTTAGTCATCCTTAGGTAGTCTCGCGCGTTTCCGAATCGAAAATTTATGCAAGTGACCGCGCATTCGTAAGCTTGCATGGAGACACTTCTTGCTCGGATGACCGTTGTAGCAAATAATTGACTCGTCCAGATTTTTATTTACCAATACTTCGCCGGCCAAATGATTGTCCCGAATAGGGATGTGGAATTCAAACAAACGATCCTCATTCACACGTTCCCACTCATCCCTCATGCGCTCCAACTTCTCACACGCCTGCCTCTCATCACCCCGCCGAGCCACAGTCCTCTCCAACTCAACATTCTTCGCTCTCAACACACTCATCTCCTTCATCATCTCCTCAAACTTCGCCTCTGCATCTCTCATTCTTCTCTCCGCAGCACTCGCCCTCTTCTCACACGCATCATTCTTCTCTTCCAACTCTCGCGTCTTATTCTTCAAATCAGTCACACAACGCCTCATTCTAATGTTTTCATCCGCCACCTCCTTCGACTTCAAATCCTTCTTTTTCAACTCATCCAACTCCTTCACAACTTCATCCTTCACTTTCTTCAAACTCTCAAACTTATTCACTAACAAATCATGCGCCATCTGCTGCGAAACATGCCTCTTCTCTTCATCCTTCAACCACCTCGCCGACTGCATACGAATCCCACCACTCTTCACTTTTGGGGAAGATGAGCTCTTCGGGGGGTCGGTGATGACGATGTTGGACACCTCCGATGACGAAGAGCTCAACTTCCTCACACGCTTCCTCACACGCTCCCTATCTAAATCCACATCATCCTCATCATCACTCTCAAGCACTCTCTTCCGCTGCTCAATCTCACCCTCCAACGACGCAACCGCTCTCGCCAACTCATCATTCTCAACAACATTCTCAACAACATTCTCAACAACATTCGCAACATTCGCCAACATTCGCTCCCTCTCTTCCACAATCAACTGCGTAAATCTCAAATCAGTCACTAAACCACCACTACAGTCAGCATGCACTCTGTAAAAACGCGCCTCATCCTCATCACCCTTCAGCACTCTACACTTCACGCAAGCAACCCTATTCAAGACAATCATGTGGCCGGTGCCCGCCTTCTTCACATGAGCTTTGGCGTCCGCACTGCGATTAACTCGCCCACAAGAGCACATTTTGATATGGTATTTTCTGTTTCTGTCGTTTGCCATGTTAGATTTATCGTTAGCTGTAAGATAATGAAATTTGTATAAGTTTGGAATCATGTAGTACAGTCATATTCCTAAAGAGTGTAGTGAGTGGCACTCGATCCCGTCGACAGCCCGAAGGCCTTGTACCGATCACTAGGGAAGTGAGAGATCTTCCCCGATACCCGCTCTTTACAGCTGAAGACATCATTGTCACTGCCCCGAAGTGGTAACAGGAACGCCGAGTCAAAGGTAGTGATCAGTAGCTGGGATCTAACCCCTCAAAGCTGCCTTAGACTTAGTTAAATTTCAAATCTGATAGCAGATTTGAACTCAGGATACTTGAAAACCTTAGTCTATATGTTAAAACTTTGAAAAAACTGAAAATTAAGAATTTTTAAAAAATTCCGCATTTTACTACTCATACTACTTTTAAAAAATTTTATCAGTAGTAAAGACACTATCAAACTCTATCATACAAACTTTGAAGTAGCAAGATAGCTTGCCTACTTCAAAAGATAGAGTCCTTTGCACCCGATATCGGGAGCTCAGAGCGACGACCGTCGCTTACCTCGTCTTTCGATGAAGTGATCAGACTTACGTTGTCGGGGGTTTATATATGCTCGGAAGAAAACTTAAAATGGCTCTATCTCCGAAAGTATTCATCGTAGCGACATGCGGTTTGTTGCAAACGATTTGTCTCATCATTCTTTACAATATGACACCTGAACCATTCTCATATGACCACGGGAAGTTGGTCCGCCAGCACATGTCCATGTAACATGCCACAAGTGAAAAAATTCCTAAGTGTGAGAGCTCCAGTGTGGTGAAAATTTTGAAAAATTTAAAACTTCCGAATTTCAACCTGGGACCTTAACCAAAACATTTTTCATCAAATTTCACTGACCTCCCCCCCCTCGTTCAGAGAAATTTGATGAAAAATGTTTTGGTGACGGTCCCAGGTCGAAATTCCACACTTTGGAAAATTTTCAAAATTTTACCCATACAAAGTCACTCTGACACTTAGGATTTTTTCAGGTGAGCGAGCTCCGACCTAAAATCTTGTAACCGCTCTAACTTTTGAACGAAGACAGATAGGAACAAGCCGATTCTTTCACTGAATTTGTCTCACTCTTAGCTTTCAAACGAGCTATTGCACGACAAAATCCGTCCACTAGAAGCCAAGATAGAAGCTAGCTGTCCGGGGGGGGGAGGTCAGTGAAATTTGATGAAAAATGTTTTGGTGGCGGTCCTAGGTCGAAATTCCACACTTTGGAAAATTTTCAAAATTTTACCCATACAAAGTCACTCTGACACTTAGGATTTTTTCAGGTGAGCGAGCTCCGACCTAAAATCTTGTAACCGCTCTAACTTTTGAACGAAGACAGATAGGAACAAGCCGATTCTTTCACTGAATTTGTCTCACTCTTAGCTTTCAAACGAGCTATCGCACGACAAAATCCGTCCACTAGAAGCCAAGATAGAAGCTAGCTGTCCGGGGGGGGGAGGTCAGTGAAATTTGATGAAAAATGTTTTGGTGGCGGTCCTAGGTCGAAATTCCACACTTTGGAAAATTTTCAAAATTTTACCCATACAAAGTCACTCTGACACTTAGGATTTTTTCAGGTGAGCGAGCTCCGACCTAAAATCTTGTAACCGCTCTAACTTGTGAACGGCTGGTCCGATTGACTCGCAACAAAAAATGTTGTCGAGCAGTTTTTTCTCCTCTTTCAAACGAGTAGCTGTAAGACAAAATCCGTCCACTAGAACCAAAGTTAGAAGATTGCTGTCGGGGGGGGGGGGGGGTCAGTGAAATTTGATGAAAAATGTTTTGGTGACGGTCCCAGGTCGAAATTCCACACTTTGGAAAATTTTCAAAATTTTACCCATACAAAGCCACTCTGACATTTAGGATTTTTTCAGGTGAGCGAGCTCCGACCTAAAATCTTGTAACCGCTCTAACTTGTGAACGGCTGGTCCGATTGACTCGCAACAAAAAATGTTGTCGAGCAGTTTTTTCTCCTCTTTCAAACGAGTAGCTGTAAGACAAAATCCGTCCACTAGAACCAAAGTTAGAAGATTGCTGTCGGGGGGGGGGGTCAGTGAAATTTGATGAAAAATGTTTTGGTGACGGTCCCAGGTCGAAATTCCACACTTTGGAAAATTTTCAAAATTTTACCCATACAAAGTCACTCTGACACTTAGGATTTTTTCAGGTGAGCGAGCTCCGACCTAAAATCTTGTAACCGCTCTAACTTTTGAACGAAGACAGATAGGAACAAGCCGATTCTTTCACTGAATTTGTCTCACTCTTAGCTTTCAAACGAGCTATCGCACGACAAAATCCGTCCACTGGAAGCAAGCTGTCCAGGGGGGGGGGACGTCAGCCGAAAATTTTTTCTCTCCGATTTCGCTGGAAACATCCTTCCTAACCCAAAATTTCACGTAGATTCCGAATCTGGCCTCCGTTTTCTCATCCGATGCTTCGTTTGGGCGCTACACACCAAAACGTCCCAAATTCTAACTCTGTCGTTTTTCGAAAAATGTTGAAAATTTTTTCTCACCGATTGCCTTGAAACTCACCCTACCGATGCAGAATTTCACGCTGAATCCGAATCTGACCTCCGTTTTCTCATCCGACCACTCCTTCCACTCGAAACAACCCATTTTACAACCCAACATTCAGCAGATTGCACCAAAAACATCACACACTATAGCCTCAAGACTAATCCTGGCGGTCGCCCACGTCAACCTAGACGGTCGCCCACGTCAACCAGGCGGTCGGACCAACTCACCCGAGTCTCACACTCTGTTGTTGCAGAGGGGGGGGACGTCAGCGAACATGTTGTGAACGTGGACCCACCTGGCCGGCACACCACGACAGACCACAACCTCTGTCGTTCCAGAGGGGGAGGGACTCAGACACGAAGCACCACGGCGGCCGACCACGACACTCTGCCGTGCCAGAGGGGGGGGGCTGGGACGCAGCGATGGCCGCCATCTTGCGCGGTCCAGAAGTGGAGTTTTGCTTACTACTTTTGCTGTATCAAAGTTTACGCCGATCAAATTGCCCATAATGTCGGATTGCTAGATATCTGCGTTAGCTAGAGTGTACATGAAATATATATAACATGCATCTTATAACGAAAACAGTAATAATTCAAAGCATATGAATGTTGTGTAGTTTGCAAGTCTGTTTGAGGACTCATTAGAAAGAAAACCTCCAATACTTTATATTTACTTAGGGTAAACATCATCATCAACAATATGCAACGACAGTAGATCTACATCTCTCACTGACGCTATAGCATCGCATTAATTAATGATGTGGACGATTAGTCATGAAAAGTTTAAGTAATAGAACTATTCTTAATAAAGAAGCAATATATGTTGTTGTTTCATAGCATCATGCCAGTGTCTTCTTTGAACGTGAAAGATAAATCATTCATAACGATTTTCAATTTTGAAAATTTATGACATGGCCATAACCATTAATTAAAGATGAAATCAAGATCGTCTGTAGAATCGTTTAGACATATACTGCAATATCACTCTGCTGAAGATTGTTTGTAATGGAATATGAAGATCAATCATCCAAAAAAATGTGAGCTAGAATCGTATGTCTGCGGTCACAATATCAACTTTTGCAATTTCATTCATATTCAAGGAGATGGTATATCTCTAAATCTTCCTCGACGAGCAAAAATAGGCTAGGCTATGCGGCATTTACATCTGAAGATATATCAAAATATACATTTGCAAAGAAGTCCTTATAACTAGAGCCACTGTCAGAGTCCAAACGGGTTTTATATCCTAGTCATCTATTGTCCTCTCTAGACTTTTGCAATAATATAGATCTGATCCATGAAACTGTCTAATTTCTCAGTTGAAACATAGCCTACCGTAGCACGCATCACAGCTACAACGACCCATTGCACTTTAGGAAATCCTAATGCTCTCAAAGGGTGGCTAAGAAGCATATTACTCAATTTGTTGGAACGTCGGGCCTTCCCTGCGGGCGCGGACCATATAGTGGCGGGGCGGGTTTTAGAGTGGGGCTTCGGGGCGGGGCTCACCCTATCACCATGATGTTCAATAAAATTGATGCGCTTCACATTAAAATTCGTGCTCAATAGCAGCTTCCTAGTCTAAAGAAAAGCTGTAGCCTAAGTTGTTCAATTCACTTTAGCAGTTGTTGATCATGCAAAATAGTGAAGAATAAATTGTCCGGTTTTTTGACCCTCAGAAATAATTAATCTAGAGACCGGCCGCCTCAGAAAAAATAGGTTAATTAGCCGATTTTTTCGCCGGTACACTCTTGCAGGCTCACTAAATTAGGCGATTTGCCATACAGTGGGTGTGTTTGAAGTGATGTTATAATTAGGCCTAATGAATTTTTGAGTTAGGTGAAGATATGGCCCCTAACAGACTTAGAGCTCTAAAGTCTTGAATTTTTTATTAAATGCTATAACTTTATATTCAAATTGGCGTACACCGGTACTGATTCTATTGTGAGGTCCGGGCCTTACCAGCATTTTGTATGCATTTGTATAATTAGTGTTTTTTCGTACCTTCCCGAACTCAAAAATCAAACTACTAAGTTCATAGCGAGAGGATTCGCCAGAGATAATTTTCCATGTTAAGACCGCATCTACACAATAATTAGTGTCATGAAATCCCTGAACAAATGAAGAGCAAATAATAGGTTAAGGAAGAAATTTGAATGTAGGCTACTTTTTTTCGAGATGCTGTAGAATCTGATCCACAGGACCAAAATCGATGAAACTTCTAACAATTATTTAAAATTAGATATATTTTCGTTTCTTTTTTGTTGCGCTTAAATTCGTCAAGTAGTTTCCGTGATATAACGGGCCTTTATAGTCACCGTCACATTATTACTGTTCTTTCTTTATTTTTTACTTTTCCATTTCTTTTGTCTATGATGAACTTTTACAAAAAAATTTAATAAATGCCCGTCGAAATTTCACGAACTTGCATCTGCGATTATCAAATTTACCCGGACATGGCTGCAAAAAATAGGCAGTTGTGCCGATGTTGAGAGATGTGAACAAGTCCTGCTGCTGATGATTCCTGATATTCGATGAAATGGCAGCTATTCAGGTCTGCTCTCATTTTTTAACTGATGATGGAACTTAATATACATTATTCTGTTTTCATCAAAAGTCCCATAACCACAATAGAAGTTGACAATATCGCAGAAAATCTAGATGTTATCGCGAATCGCAGGATTTTGCGGAAATACCGCTGAGCGATAAATATTGCGGGGTGTAGGAACAGTGTACACCACATAAATAGCCAGTTATGTATCTGTATTCCAGTGTATAAACAGTATAGTAAAACAACACAGTCAACAACAAACTTTTATTGTTCTGACTCAAAATTGAAAACCAGTTAAAAGGGAATGAAAAAAGTTTTGTCTGACAGCAAACATACCAATACTCAACGCGCACTCTCACACAACTGTCATGGCCGCAGCTAGAGAGGAGTAGTCAACAAACTCACTCCCAAACATTAAATCCAATTCCAAGGTCCGGTTAATCGCTGTCGACAATTTTACGGTGTAGTTTTGACTAAATATTATTCTTTGACAAGTTAAAATAATGATAATCATAACAACCTTCATAATGAACACAAATGTGTGGTACAACCTTTAACAGGATATCGAAGTGGTAAGTTCAGTGTTCATTCATTCACATTTTGAGGATAAACTACATATGCAAACTACGCTAATAGACCGTTTTAAGAACACTTTTCTAATGACTTACAAACGTAGGTGTCGAGGCAAAAAACCAGACCAAGTCTAAAGAGCAAAACATCTCTATGCTGGATATTCATAGTAAAATAGCCTTCAAAAACAATGATAAAAAACATCTATCATATGGATCTGCAGAAGTTTGCAAACAGTCTTACAGCGACAGAAAAGCTCACATTTATTGATTAGAGTTTAGAAGGAAACATTAAGATTCTTTTCAGTGGTACAAAAAATGTTTTGCTCTTTAACCTTTGAAACAATATTATGCAGGAATTTGGATCGAAAATCAACCAATACTCGTGACTAGAAAAATAGCAATGACCCAGGTCACATTTCTGTGATATGTTCAACCTTCAAATCAGATATAGAGAACGTCTCAACACGGATAGAAAGAACACATGATAAAAAATAATTTCTTAGTGTCTCAATAAGATAGACCGTGAATTATCGAAGCAAGTATACGAAGAAATTACAACTACAAATAAGTACATAATGCCCTGGTGATCAGCGAGGGAGGGCAAGGAGTGATAAATACAGGTCTCAAATTGAGTAGAAGCAATTGTTATTGACAAGGTAGAATGGAAAAAGGCTAACATCGCTTTCCAGCGATTTCTCTAGAACGGAATGTCTAAGATTTGAGTGATCAAACATAGTATCACTGCCAATATTCAAACACATTTAAAAGTTCAAAAAGAGTAAATATATGCAAAAAAAGGTGAATGGAGGTCAATAAAAGGTGATATCACATGGCCACAGTTACGTGTTCCACATACTGGCAACGGATATGATAGAGACTGGCCATACAAATCGACGGAGCTATTTAATATAATAGAATTTGTTTCCATTCGACGTCACTTGTCCATCTTTGTCATCGTATGAAGGGTTGGAAATACCAGCGATTCGTGTAACTCGAATAGGTGAGACAGACTCCAATGCTCGAACCGAATTCCGGGAAACCTGAAATATCGATGGCATTTTTCAGAAAGGGTCATTGTTAACAGAAATGTGTGAAGCATAATTTTTAACAGATCTGTCTGAGCAGGTGATAAACCACCAAATCATCATGTGCCGTTTGATTGCGCAATACACAAACATGCAATCGCAAAATTAAAATACAACGATTACCATGAGTCGATTGAGAACGAAAGTGAATCGATCGCACATCTTCTTAACAAACACTTATAAATTACAACTTTGAAGTAGTACATAAAAATGAATAGCGATAATATAGTTGAGAAACTTCTTCCCCACGAAATTGAAAAGAGGATTCTTTCATATTACATAAATTGATGCTGTTTCTTGATTACGCAGTTGAAGAATATATCAACATATTGCTCTAGCAAATGTAGTGGTTAGCCCTATTACTTCAATATTTGGTACAAACAAAATATGATTATAAAAGTTGGTATTGCTTTATGACATTTTTCTGAATGATGGAGGATGATATTCCAAATAAAAAAAACAGGAGATAGAAAATGAAGGGTCCGGCCCGTGATTCATGAATCAGATCAAATCTTCAAGTTGGAATCTTTCTTTAGGACATGAAACGCAAATTTGGATTGCTTAGATATACGTGTATTGTATACATGAGTGTCGCTTTGGATAAATTATTACAAAATTCTATTTACAAAATTATCTGCAGCACTCAGACACGAGCACATTAATATTATTTAAGACTGTAATAGCATCTAGACATCTCTACATGCATAGTATATTAAATGTTTCCACAACACAGCCACAGCATCCTAGCACTATCTTATATGTTTACATGCATCTAACACGTTGCATCATTCCGACTTTTCGATCGCTGAAAAATCGTCCGTCCACTGTTCCTAAGCAAAAGTGTAATAATATGACCTGTCATCCATACCTGCTTCATAGACTTTGGAAAAAGCATCAACTTACTTACTGCTTTTCCATCAGTAATCTTAAAGCTAGCATTGTGCTATCGTGCTGTGTTATCGTTATATATATACATGCGTAAGAAAAAGGTCATTTCAAAATTTACATCGTTGTAGAATTAGCGTGTAGCGTTGTAGAATCCTCCTGTTATCGTTGAAGAACAGCTTCATCTCCTTTTTAAACTCGCTTCAGACATAGTCTGCTTAGGCTATCCATGTACGAAGTTCACAATTTTCTTATCGTTTTTAGTGAAGTAGTGAAGCTGCCAATAAACATAAATCAACTTAAAGCCTGTCCTTTCATTCTGATATATATGCATGAAGTTCCATGCAAAGTAGAATGAAATTGACATAAATTGAAAACCTCATGACTACAATAAAGAAAATTTTGCCTTTCATTGAGAAAATGAATCTGCCAAATGATAATACAATAAAGCAGAATTCGGCAAAATTACAGAAAATGTGTAAAAATAGTACTGGATGCACTCGTAATTTTCAACTATACATCATTGAGCAATAGAGATGTTGCAAACATTTCTTTTTCGTATTTATAGAATTACATTTCATATCAACGAAATTTTTGATGAGATGGGAAGTAAGCGTCAAGAGCAACCACGATCAATAATCGAATTTATCAGATTTAATGATTTTCCAAACTAGTCAAGAAAGTAATGAGAAGAAATCGGCAATATTTTGCACAAAAGAGCAATGGAATGATGCAATGGATGAGGGTGAATATCAATAAGGGAGTGCATTTCGCTATTTTTCGTGTCCCCACGCTGTAGCGACCTGTCGGTTTTGATCTGCTGTTCAACCTGACGTCACTCGACTCTGCGCTTATAAGATGACTCATTCACATAACAGATGAAGTTCGAAGACAATATACGGTTGCTTGCACTGCAACCAATAACTGCTAAGTGAACAAAATTACCGGTTTTCACCGTCCCCACGGTCGAAGTGTCAACACTTGTGAGACGTGCGTCAATCCCGGTTGAGGTAAGCATGCTTGATTGAGTGTTAGCGACTATACATACACAAGTAGTCGTTCCAATATGATGTATGTTAGTTGAAAATGTTTAGGACAGAAAGACGAGCGCTTTTATATTTGTCCCTGAACTGAACTAATTTACGTTACCAAGTCTACATTCATCTCAAAATGCAAGATGTCATAGTTGTAATTTGCTGGCACTGTCTCAAGATCTTTAATATATCATGCTTTAAAAGTTTGACTCAGAATTAATCATTGTTTATGCATCATACGATTATCCTTCATTGATAAGTGTTCTTAGGTGCAAGTTATGGATAAGATACTAATTTACGTTACCATGATTGTGAAGCTTAGGTGAAGGAACTTCTATTCCTGTGCGATATATATATATTTCTAGAATGTACTTATGTCAAAAATTCGTTCACTGTGTTGTTCGGATTCGTCTTCATGGAGATAGAGACAATAATATTTAAAAACTAATTTACGTTACTGTACACATTACTAATTTACGTTACATCACGTAAATTAGTGGTTTCAAAAAGTTTTTGTTTTCAAGCATTTTTCTGAATAAATATACCAGGTCCGACTTCTTAATGTGACACCTACACTTGCTATGAACCATCCATCAGAGTCAGTGCAGAAGGTCCTACATTTTACACAGACATGCAAAATTACTTCAACATTTGAACTGTTTTATAATTTGGAATTAATTTCTAATGTAGGTACTGTATTTGTGATATGTAAGTCAGAAAAATTCTATTGATATTTAGGTTGCAATTTGATTTTTGATAGAGATACAGTGACATAGAATGCAGGAATCATAGAGTTATTAGGTGCATGTTATTTAGCAGAATACTGTAATCCAATACAGTTTGTCAGTGCACATGTGGAAATTCAGCAATAGAAATGCTCAAGCGTAACAACGATTTATCAGTAATAATCATAGCAGGCCAATCACCCTAGAGGTAGTACTAGCATTTATAAGGGTATTCCATGATCTTTGCAAATCAACAAGATGTACATTTGGTATGTAGGCATATTGTTCTGTTGCAGATCAATAGCCAAATCACGCGCCGAGATTCAAAAGGCATATAGAGAGAGGAAAAAACAAGACGCACAATACATGGAAAGAGAGTCAAAGCGTGTACTCAAGTATTATAAAAAGACCACTGAAATCTCTTATCGGACGTTGAGAAAACGAAGAAGAGATGGGAGAATTAGGTGGCATAGGTTCTATGACAAACAAAAGAAATCTAAGGACAATTCAGTTACCCTTGATGATCTTCCAAACGAAATCCGACATGATGAATCCCAGACTCCAAAGAACAGAACAAGAAAGCGAATCTCTAGGGCGGTAGCAAGAAGCCACAAAAAGATGAAAACCCTATCAGTAAAATTACAACAGGCGATTCGTCTGGGTGCTCGCTGGAAGAAGCGATTTCAAAGAGTAATGACAGATTCGGTCAGTGGTCCTGTTGACAGACTGGATAATAACTGCTCTAATGACGATCCTGATACATCCTTTACGTTCATTTCACCAAAATCTAAGGTTGACAGACGACTCGAACGTCTTCGAGTTGAAAAAATTTCGTATCCAGAGTACAAAGAACTTCTCTTGAATGAAACTGTCGTACATGAGTTGTCTGAAAATAGAGAATCAACTGAGCGACTCACAGCTCCAAACATGATCGCCAACAGTCAGTTTATTCAAAAGTACAGACTGAGGCATTCAGCAGCAAAATTACTACGAATTTCAAGAAATGTTCAAAAGCAAAACTCTCTTAAACGTGCAAAAAAATTCCGAGTAAAGAGTATTCGAAATCGTGCAATGTCATGTTTTTGCGAAGCGATCATTGATTTTCTTAAGAGAGAAGACAACTCTCGTACTACTGCTGGGAAAAATGAGACTGTGACCATCAAGAAAGTGAAGTATCAGAAACATATTTTGAAAGACAGTATGAAGAATCTTCATTTAAAGTTTCTGTCAGAAAATGTTAATGCTACACTATCATATTCAACGTTTTGTCGCCTGAGGCCTAGATACATCGTTCAAGCCCGACTTACTTCTAGAAATGTGTGTCTTTGTGCAGTCCATCAAAACTTTGCATTTATCCTACAAGCTAGTAGAAATGTTGGATTGAACGTGCCTTCTTTGAATCCAGAAGCATTCATGCAAATATTTGAGGATATCGGCGAAGGATCATTGCACAATTTCTTGACGGCAGACATGAATCCGTCTGAGACTGTTCAGTATGAGCAGTGGAAGAGAGTTGAAACAAATGGACATAAAAGGCAAAAAGTTGTAACTGCCGTTGAATCTCTGGAGTCGTTCTTAAAATTGATTATCGAAAAGTTTGAACAGTTTAAAGCACATGTACGCCGAGTGAGGTCACAATTCGAGGCAGCAAAAAGAATCAAAGAAAATCTAGCAGTCGGACAGATCTTCATCCACATGGATTTTGCCGAAAACTATACCTGTTGTGCATTGGATGAAATTCAGTCGGCTCACTGGAATCAGTCCCAAGTGACCTTGCATCCAACTGTCGTGTATTTTCGTAGTGAGGACAGTGCTGCTTTGAGTGTCAAATCATATTGCTTTGTGAGCCATATTCTAAATCACACTGCCTCGATGGTCGTAGCTATCATTCAAAAATTGCTGGATGAGATTGGATTCCATAAATTTCAAAATGGAATTGTCTTCTTTACTGATGGCCCGACTTCCCAGTATAGAAACAAAACAGTATTCAACTATGTTTCTAGGATGGGTGAATTAGGTGTACCAATTTCTTGGCATTATTTCGAAACTTCACATGGCAAGGGAGCCTGTGACGGCATCGGTGCTGTAGCGAAAAGGTGTGCTGACGAAGCGGTAAAGCAAGGAAAGACTGTCATTCAGGATGCTGAATCGTATATGGCATGGGCAAAAGTTTTTGAACAAAATTCAAAAATAAATTTTCTGTATATTTCTGATGAAGAATTTCAACAAGGAGCTTCTATGTGTGCACAATTGACGGAGAATGCTCAATCTATTTCGGGAACCTTCACATTGCACAACGTTGCTTCTACAGGTTTGAATGGGATTATACGAACTAGAGAAATATCCTGTGGGTGTTGGCCATGCTTAATTGGCTGTTTGGATTGCCAAAACAATCAGATAGGGAATGAGTGGCAACTCCAGGTCGTTGAAAACATTGAGCCTAAACCCAATACAATCTCCATAATTCTTGCTTCTGATTCAAACAGATTCTATTTACTGAAAGTTGTAAGATTGAAGAAACTAAGAAGGAAATTGTCAGATGACTACGGTCAAAATTATTCCAAAGGTGCGAATGTAATTGAAGGTTACTACTATGACAACATAAACAAAGATGAAGAATACTCATTGATCTCAGAAAAGGTAAGTTGAATTCTGCTGAAGAAGAAGAGTAACTTTCTCTAGGAAGAGTAATTTACACTAATGAGTAGAATTTCTAATTTTTTGGCTGTTTATTTAATCAATCAAACAGTGAATCAACTAAAATGCAACATAGTCCCTATTGCTTATTTATTTGTTAGTGAGATAGACTGAAAATTATTTGATTGTATTGTATTATGCAGACGTACGACAAGTGTGTAAATTCCTATCAAAGCATCTTTGTAGAGTACCCAGGTTATCCATATAGTGAAGTAGGCCTATACTCACGCAAATCATTAGCAAAATCATCGCCAATTGCTTTATTTGAAATGACTTTTCATTTTTTAGACGGCACTTGTACCAAAAGAAGCCCATCTTTTTGAGCTCCCACAAAGATGGATGGAGGAGACTGAGGACAAAACAAAAGTCAGAATCCACCGGAAGCATCGCGCCCAAATTATTCGACTGCTGTGCTTATAAACAGATAATTCTAGACTTGCCTGCAAAATATTTATGCGTATTTGCATAGTGTATTTCGCAACATGTTCTCCATTAAATTTGTATTTCAAGCATGATTTTTTGATTATGGAATGAACTGCTGGAAATGTACTTAAATCTATAAGCCAACTCTGCTAGGGTAAGAGAAGGGTAACGTAAATTAGGCAAAACATGGCTCCGTGATAGACGCAATCTAATACATGGATAAACACACGTCCTATGGGTTAAATAAACTAGAAACTCTTTCAACCTTGCGTTTAAAAGCCGCAATTAACATTTGAATAATGATTAAGAAAGATCAAACAGAGTAGTAACGTAAATTAGTCCAGCAGGTAATTCACATATTTTAAACCATTAGATATAGAATCCATACATGCAATTGAGTTCTAAAAATGTCATGTATCTGTCACTCAAGACATGATTTCGATGATCCACAAAAATTAGCACTTTTCGAAAACTTCTAATTTTCGATAAAAATTTGCAGCAAATGCACTCGCTTATTGATATTCACCCATGAGAAAATTTACTCGTAGGTAGCGAAGGTAGCGTCGTGTATAATTGTGAGATTATAAGATAGCTGATAAATGATCATATGACTTATCGTAAGTATATGCAGCAGGGTTGCTGTGGAGATCAAATTTCAAATCTATATTCAGATCCATGAAATTGTTTATGGATATCCATCCACGAATATCGTGAGAAGTGGAGCAGAAATAGCTCATATACATGCTATGCACATGAGATTATGTCAAAGCATCAATTGTATCAAATCTTTCAGGAGCTAAAATTTAAAAAATGACTAAAGCACATAGTATAATATTATAATACAGTATAGTAATACAATAGCATTCCTAAGTTTTACTTTGTCTAGTGTCACCCCACAAGAGATATGAAATCCAATTTTAGAGCAGAAAGTATTCCACGCTGATGAGAAGCCTGTAGAACCAGATGTTGGATAATCATTCATACATACTGCATTCATCCAAAGCAATTTGTGGTTCATCAACTTGAACAAGTTCAAGCTATTCATTGCCAGATTCATCTCCTTTGTCTTCTCTTCAGTGTTGGTGGTAATTCCACGTTTAGCAATCAAGTTATTGATTTTAGTTTGATATCGAATATACTCATAGATAAGCCTATTCATCAGGGCTAGTGACATTTTCACAGAATTAAATATTTTGTTTATCTGCTTCGAAGCGCGCGCAGATGAATCTAATTCAGTGGACATTTCGTTTTATTATTGAGTTATCTATAATTGGAGAGAGCATGCCTTTTTCATTAACACATTTGAAATAATAGCAGCAGCAATGTTAGAAATGTTCTAAACCCTTCACGATATTCATGGATACTTCAAAACAATCGATATCCATCCATGGAGATCTCCATGGACATCGACATCCACGGCAAACCTGATATGCAGAATATCGTAAAGAAGACAAAATCTAATATCGTGGTTATTAACCATGTGCGAAAAATATGAGAAATAGAGGCCTCGGGGCTCGGCTATATATTTGTCTTGCTCTTTGCTTTCTTTACCTCAAATCTGCTTCATGTTTATTTGGAATATTTGCCATTAAGTTTGACAAGTGATCGAAACATGCATTACCATGTTGAATGAATTGAATTCTTCAAGATATTACGAACAAAGATGCTGGGAAATGTTAATAATATTTATTATCTTTTTGAATATATATTAATTTTGGAAAGACGCATAATCAAAGATGCAGAAAATCAAAATTGAGAATGATTGCATAAGCATGTAAGAACATGTATTATGAGCATGATTCACACCGGCCCTATTCGTTTTGCCCATTTTAAACAAAAGTTATGAACACATGCTTATTTCGATATAAGTTATTGTTTCGGATATCTTTTGATATAAGAACTTATGTCTATTAGTCGAAGCTGTATGTTCTAAATTGATGAATAATTGTACAAAATCAGTTAAATTTAAAAACTTCCGTGAAGACAGTCTCGTCGTTGATTGTCAATGAATTTACTAACTCGAAACATTAGTAGCAGTAATTAATTAGAAGTGCTTAATTACAAACGCCCGAATCTTTGTGGCCATCACATTCCAGCTAATCAAATTCGTTTGGTTTAAGTCACAGTCGGTCGGACCGCCTCTACTTGGACAGCAAAACGTCATCTCGCGGCCTGGAACGCAATCCAAGACTCTGTGAGAGTCACCCATTACGATAACTGCAGCTCACTGAAATTCATTGAATTACCGAAGTTCTGAAGCGCAGCCTGCAGCATAATTTCTTGTGCCGTAGATCAACGAAACATAGCTCGATGTCAATGATTTTTGTTAATAAAAAATGTAGAATATCTTTTCGAGACACAGAAAATATCCTCCGTCACTGATTGTCACATAATTTGAAAAATGAATGTCTTGAATCAAATTTGTGCTATTCTCAAGACGATTAATTATCGTCAAAACTGTGCAAACTTTCAGTAAATTGTCTGTCGTGGATTTGTGTACGAAAGTGCTTTAGTCAAACATTGTCTGACATCGAAAATTGTCATTATTTGTCATTAATGTGCAAAAACTTTTGAACGGCCTTCATTCGGATAAACATGATTCAATGCATCAAGTAAGATATTCATTTCTATCAGATCTGACAACTAAAATCTTTCCATTTTTATGGCAATATTCAAAATGAAATGATTTTTCTTCAACAAATGGTAGCAGTATCTAAAAATTCGTTAATCTCTACCACTGTAGAGAAAGGCTCGACACCTGTGGACACTGCAGTTTTATTGAATGATACTACAGATTGTTTCATAAAAAATGGATCACCCTTAAACATCGCCTTAACTTCAACTTTGTCTAACTCCGCCAAACTTGAACGAATTTCTCTGAAATTTGGAAGATATGTCAATTGTGCTTACTAAAATCATTGTTGGAAATTTCAAGCATGAATATTGAGTTGTTTTCCTGTTATAGATAAAAAAAGTAGTAGATAATTTGATCTTCATTTAGCAATGTTACACAAAATCATACCTCACTCTTATGAAATTACATTTGTTTCAATTGTTATGTAATATGTTGTTCTACAAGCCAAAAGCTATCAAGCAAAACAAAAATAAAGAAAATCGGTCAATCAGAGGCAGTATAGCACCATTATTCATCAACAATAATGTAACTGCTACATGTGATTAACTGAACTTCATGTTCCATAGCTTCCTGACTTCGTTGCGGTGGTGTTGGCAGCACTCCTGATTGCTTTCAGCTAGAAATCTATCTCTTACCGGTTGAAAACAATACAAAGCACAAATGAACAATAACGAGATCGCATTCACAAAAGGCAAAGTGTCAGCCTTGCTAGAACTAGGATTTTCTTTGCGAGCTACAAGCAAGTGACTAAATGTCCCTTACACAAATGTGCATCGATGGCATAATGATGATTTTCGACTCTGTCGTAAAGAGGGCTCTGGCCGTCCACGCAAAACATCCAAACGTAGAGACCGCCTAATTTTGAGATTTGTTAAAGTTGATCCAAGTCTCTCGTTAACTGAGATGGCTGCACTAGACTCGTCTATTTCTAAGTCCACTATTCGTAGAAGACTTATTGAGTCGAATTTCAAGAGCTGTAAGAGGCCCTCTCAGATCGAATTATCAGATCAGCATACAAAAAGACGTCTCAGATGGACAATGAGTCATTGTCACTGGCGAAATCAATGGGATCGGGTTGTCTGGTCTGATGAGGCATCAGTCCGTCTGAAGGATAGTGATGGTCGATTGAGATTATGGATAAAATCTGATCAGGAAATTCCGAGACATTTACATCGTCCCCGGGTACAAGGCGGTGCGACTCTACTGATTTGGGCTGGCATTTGGACCAATGGCCGCTCCGAACTTCACATACAGCAAGGAACCATGAATTCTGAACGCTATGTGAATGTTTTACGAATGAACATTGGCCAAATGACAGATAAACTTGGTGATCCATCGACTTGGTTATTTATGGATGATAATGCTACGTGTCACAGGAGTAGCAGAGTCAACTTATGCAAGTCTCAATTAAGGCTTAGGACATTATCTTGGCCAGCTCGTTCTCCTGATCTGAATCCCATAGAAAATGTATGGAGTATTCTAAAACGTAACGTTCGTCGTTCACTGCTACCTACAGATGGCGTATCACAACTTACGTCACTGTTAAAAAGAGAGTGGAGAAAGTTAGATCAGTCAAAAATCAACAATATCATCGAATCAATGCCTAGACGAATTGGTGATGTCATTGACAATAAGGATGATAATTTTAGGATGATCCACTTTTTATGAAACGGACTGTATTTATTATCGCAATGATTCTCGAGAGTGAAATTTCTTACCACATCCAGGCGAGATCGCGTATATTATCGATTCGATCTTTGTTCATTCATCAATCACAACACCCTAGGTTGTGGGCGTGCATTATTCGCATCATGGTGACAGGGTTCATATCTACGCATTTCTAAGTGACATGTGATAACATTTGACACACAGTGCACAAAGATATCACGCAGTCGAATAGAATTTCATTCTTGACACTGTGCTTGATTAGCGCTGCCTTCTGCATAGAAATATACTGTTTATCTGAAGTTCGCTGGAATGGAAATTGACTCAAGGTCGCGGCACATCCGGGGGAACTAAGTTGGGGCATGAAGAACCAATTAAAAGCTTCGATTTACTCATGTGACTGATTCTAACCCAATGATAGACGTTGGCAGGTGCATCTAAGTGAAAATGCGTGCGATTTATGTGCCGTTATTGTGCATTGCATGAAGCTTAATTTCCATTCTAGAGGTTTTATTGTTGTCAATTTCTATGGCCTTCTGGCTTTACATTTACCCCCGCCTATCTAAAGCCGAGCTAAGCGCTCAGAAGGTCAAGTATAATAAAATTCGAATCCCGAGATTGGTTTTCTGAAGATTAGATATTAAGAAATCACTTTTCATAATTTCGTAATTTAATCGCTATTCTCATTCTGTTGAAATAGAGCACTGTCAACAAGCTATCTGCTAAACAGCGAAGCCAAGTAGTTCATTTATCAATTAGGTACTGAAATCCTGTAACCTGCTCAATTGACATCCAAAAATCGATGACAGGAAGCTAGGAAGATACACTAGAAAGTGCGGAATAACAGTTCCAGAGTAGCAACTATCTAGCCTAATGCTCCTTGTACCAACCTGACAACAGTTCTTCGCCATCCCTGTAGACCCTGACATGCTTCTTTGAAAGCTGTCATACATGAACACTTCATTAAACTGATAAGAAATATAGCTGCTCATATGAGAAGGCCCCATTAAGCTCTATAACCTCGGTTCGCATGCATTTGCATGTTGCTGACTTCCAATGAAAAGAACCCTGTCAGTAGCAGGCCCACTCCACATTATCAGGGATATGCACACTAGCGCCAACTGGTTTCTATATTCGCAAACTGTAAGCTCATATTGTTGATTTCATCCATTTCTATATTTTCCTAACTGTAAAAAAACATCGCAAATCATGTTAAGGTCATCAGAAAGCTGCCATCTCATCTCAATGAATCATTGATATGATCCCGTTACAGAAGATCTCGAGCGAAAAATTAGTTATTACGTCACGATGAGAACTAAGTTCTAAAGTTGAGACAGACACAGAGGTGTGTGATTCCCATAAAATTACCTGATTTAATAAATAGTTCAGTAAGAAGTCAGCCGCCGTTTGGACCCTTAAGTCATTGTTGGAGAACAACAAGTATGCAAGAAGAATGTAGCCCGGTATCTGGAGTTGTGTTAGTCCGTTAGACCTTTAATTAGTGGAAAATGATCAATTCTGTTTTGCCATTCTTTAACAGTGAAATCCAACAGAGCGAATCACGAAGAAGCCAATTCATGTGAAATGATACACTATCGTCCTGTGTAACAGAATAGGTATGAAAAGGAGCTCAGAATAACCATTCGTATATATTGATTCGAGAAAAAGCAATAATTTGAGAAAGTGTAGCTTTTTGTCCCTATCTCCCAAAATAAGTAAAAAAATATACACGCCAATCTTTTGACACTGATTTTGCTTACATCAGGGTGTCTACTGGAATTTCAAGGTGGTGTTAGAGCACTTTAGAGCACAATTTTGGGCAAAATAGAACACATTTTTATGCAAAATAGAGCACATTTTTTGAACGCAATAGAGCCCGAGAACGATCAAAATCTAGCTGTGTGATGAACGCAATTCTACGCGTATGATTACCTTCCTTACGGTAGGTCTACTTGACATTTATTTGTCCCGTTTATTAGGACACAAAAAAATATCTTGTTTAGGGAAAGAAATGATTATTATCACTGCTAGAAAGCTAATACAAAAACCATAACTGATAAAACGGCTGAAACATGAAATAAAAATCTATAAAACAATCCATTTGAAACAAATTACAATAACAATTCATATATGATGAGAGCAATCTAGAAGACAAAAATGATAGCCAACAAAACCATGAAGATTGTAACTGGAATAGCTCATAGTCATCACAAATATAATTGAAGGGGCTACAATGAGATTATGAAGAGAATGACATGGAACCTCTAAATAAAACTGAAACCATATTCTTTAAAATCACGACGCAGTGTTAAGGTGCACGCATGACATACATTAATTTAGAATAATTCGGCCGGCTTTGAAGCACCTATCGATAACGAGAAACCTATGATTACTTTTTCAAAACTGATTAACGTTAACCTAACTAAATTTTTTAATTGATCGATGTCTGAATACGGCTTTGCAGTCTTTTAATGTTCTAAATATCATAATTCAGGGCTAACGATTTTCACTCGATGATTTCGTGATAGGGCTGGAATCATGTTCAAACTATATAATGCAGCGAAATCTTTATAACGGTTTGGTAGAAAATAATTATATGAAAGTCAGTGCTATTGTTAATTATTATAAAAAAATGGAGAGATCCGGCCCCAATTGAAAGGGAAATTAATTAAGACAGTAACGACGAGGACATTTGCGTACAGGCTATGTCATCAGTGTACAAGTGTACTAATAATTCTGGTTATATTTCATATCCCTTTTAACTGAGACAGGCTCTCCTCATTTCTCGTTATGAGGTGTATATACAATGTAGATATTCAGTTGGGGGAATTATACATGAATGTCGTAAGGTTCTATTTTTAAAAATTCAGAAAATATTTAAAGGTTGTGACGGTGGATAGAAAAAAAAGTAATGGTCCACGAATTCTCAAATACACTTTACATGAGCTTCTTTCTCTTCGCATCTAATTCTGAGACTACCATTGCTCTTTCTTCATCAAGAGCTCTCTTTTTCGCCTCTAGACTTCTCGTTGTCTTTGCTGTTCTTCATTGAATTTCTTCTTCTCCGTTTGTTCTTTTCTCTTTCGTTCCAGCGCCAATCGACGACGATTACTTGCCATTCGACAGGAGAGAAGAAATTTCTCGCTAAATTCTACCTCCGTTGTTCCACCAACTCGTCGAATTCCGTCTTGGGCATGCCGTAACAAGACGAGGGATTCAGTATGAAGATTCTCTTTCAGAAGTAAAGCATTACCACTAAAACCCCGTTCAACAGCCGCATTCCCGTGTGAGAGAATGAGAACCTTCTGAATCACGGTTGGATGGTTGACAAAGTTGGATAAGTTTCCTCATCCAAGACGTTGGTGTAGAAATCGTCCAGACGATCCTTAAATGGTTTATACTTTGATGATCTTTCGAGAATGTTTTCGTCCAGTACAAAGTTCCGCCATTCAGCATTCACTCTGTCACAATCAAGTATCGTAATGATATTACATTCGCTCAAGGTGGTGAGCGCACTGCGAGCAAGTCGACGTGTTCTATCAGTCAGATGAAATAATCGAGGATTGAATCCTGACAAGAATTCCGTAAACTGATATTTGAGGGGAGAACGTTCCGATATTTTCTTTACTGTGAGGATCAGAATTGCCCTACATTCTTTTCGGAAAGCAATGGCTTCATTGGGTTTCACCTTTTTGCTCTGAAGTGATCTCCGTGCACCTTCGCCGATTTCTAGATCATCGAGTGTGGTCCAGTTGTCCGGATCTTCGACCTTGATGCTCAGAAGATCTGAGCCACTCACCACAGCATCGATCGTAACTTTTCTGATGAATTTGGATAATAATTCACGAAACAATGATGATACCTCACCGAACAAGTGAGGTGCAAGTGGCATTTTTGATTGAAATTTGGTCAAAAATTCTCTGACATCCTCTGAAAGATGCACAAAGAAATGAAGACGAGCAGTCAATATCGTAGTATTGTTCTGCATTGCGCTGACAACGCTACGGTATGACTTCGAGGCAGGAGTCCTCAATTTTGTTTCTAGGCCGCTAATAGTGTCTCTTTGTTGCTAACCGCGGTCGCATACTTTTGTAAGTAGTCTATCAACATGAGGGCCCTCCTTGCGACGGGTACATTTTCTGTCCAGCGAGTTGAACAGAATTTCAAAGGGAAAACGTCCGATCCTGTAACAGCACTGAATTCCCCACGTCGGGCGGTTGAATCACTAAATAAATAATAAATACCACGAAGAAATTCAAAGAGGTCCCAAGTAGGCGCATCTTTACTTTCGAATCCGAATTGCACTGCCCCGTGCACAACATGAAGTCCGCAGGATCCCATGTTCAGCAGATGTTTGTCTATGTTTTTCATCTTGATTTCACTTTTCATCAAGCGCAGAAATTTACATGACTCCGGTACATGACTACAAATGCAAAGGAAGCTACCATATAATGCCTCCTTAAATGGTAGATGAAGTAACCTTAAGTAGGCCTGCATGTACATATGTACAACATGCATGTACTGCATGTACAACAACAAGAAGCCTTATATATTATACAATATTGGTCATGATACCCGGTATTTACTAGTAGACTAACTTATTTTACTAAGATAAGAAGGCCTAATAATCGCTCAGGCGGATGTAGCTACCACATTACAATAGCCTGCATGTAATATGTCTATAGCAGTCTATTTTTTGTACATGCGTCTCTTATTAAATTTTTTCCTCTCACGGATGCGTCTCTTATTCGAGGGCGTCCCTTATTCAAGGGCGTCTCATATTCAAAGAAATACGGTAAGTTGACTGATACCAAGGTACATAAAGGCAAAAATGTCATACGTGACGAATTTCAAGAATAATGCTAACGACTAACATCACCTTTTTTGGAGTAAAATTTGATATGTATCAGTCAATAAAATTAAAGTCCAGTTCGAAAATTTATATTTTTTACGTTATATTTTCATAATCTATTCAAATATATGCCAATAACGGTGGTATGAATATATTCAAGAATCAATCGAATTATAGTACGTTTACATGAATCATTTGCAACTTTAACAAAATTTGAGAAAGTCATGCAATGTTTTTCATTAAATAACAAATCAAAAAGGTATTTTCAAAACAAAGTCAGAAATAGAGCACTTGACTCTGATTAGAGCACAAATAGTGTGCTCTAGAGCACATAACGCCAAATAGTGCACATAGAGCACTCAGTAGACACCCTGTTACATGTAGTAATGATGCTATAAAAATTTCAGGGAAGTTTGAGAAGGCCCTTTTTTGGGTCTTCAGCTTCAAAGTTTGCAATTTTTTCAATTTTTGTAAAGAAAATCGCCAACTTTTAGTGTCGACATCTGTGTCATGTAGCAAAGATATCATCACTCCCTGTCGCGCTTGTGCGTAAACATCATATCTAAGACAGTCTGCTATAAATTAAGGCATTATTAAGTCATTGACTATTTAATAAGCCTGATGTTGATTGTGTGGCTTATTCAGAGACAATATTATTCATAGCACATAGTCAATAGGAGCAGTAACTGCATGCAATTCACCTATGAACATTCACTAAACCATTGATTGCATTCTGACATAAATCATCACTCGAAAAACATAACTCGAAAACTTCATTTTGACAATGAGGTAAAGTCTGCAATCAAATGACTTCCTGACGACGGTTAATTTTTGACTAAGCAAGCTCTACAGCATACACGTATCTTAGTGTTTAAAAAGGAACAAAACTAGGAAGCACTGGTGCTTTTCATTAAGGTATCCGTTGTCTAAGATCTGACGAACTTCCAACCAGAGAATTCGACAAACTCCCCAATGTTCACATCATAGCTCAGTAGAGATGGAAAACTGAATAACTGTCGAAGCACAATTTGCTATGAATTCTCTAGTAAACCACAACAATATTTCGAATTCCTTTTTGATGATAAGTTAAGAGCAGAGACAATATAGCAGACAACAATCTACTATAATGTAATTGATTTCACACGCAAACTGATGAGCTTTGTTGAGAAATGCTGATGTTGAGAATTAATCAAATCGAATGAAATCCTTCATCAACTACCTACTATTATTCAAAGATGACATATTCAAATTCCTTAATAGAAAATTAACTGATCTGAATTCCGTATTATAAGTTGTAATAACTAGTCAATTGCGTGTTACACAACGTACAGCTATAATATAAATAAGAGTAACAATTTATGTGGGAGATTCCACTTATCAAACATTATTGCCGGGTAAAAATTAGCATTAAAGAATATGAAATCTTACTCATAGGTCCTACTGTGCAGATTATTTTCTATGCATCTGATGACCATTTTTAAAATGCTGATAAGCATTGAAAATGTCAGAAAATGTCTCGAGGAATAGTGGGACACACTTCAAATCTTCCTAAGGTCAAATGCTACCATAAATAGTTATGCAAAACGAATAGGGCCAACGATTAACGACGTAGATGCGTATGATGACGATGTAATTCAGACGAGTAATCTCAATCTTGATTTTGTCTAAATACTACCTTTGCGTCATTTTAAGTAGTGGTGATGGCAGTGTTATCTTTTAAATCTTCCATATTTTGCAACAACAGTCGTCAGTCTGCAAGGATGACATTGCAAAGAAGATTGCATATGCAGACGGAAGTCACAGCTGCTATCAAAATATACAGAAATGTGTTTCGTCATATATACCATCAACCTTAGAGGGATGTCCAAAACGAAATGCAACAATAATAATAACGTGCTAGAAGAATAACATTTTGCAGAGCTTCTTTGATGTGTTAGATGGTCAGAGTGGGAGCCGGGGATGGGCCTAAAGCGAGCCGGGCTCGGATTTTTGGAAGTGCGACCGGTCCGAGTTAGGGACGCGACTTTTATGATAACCTTCCTTGATATTCTCTTGTACTCCACTTTCCTTCACATTGCATTGATGTGCAATTGAGTTCAATTTGTTCGGTTTGCAATCATGACGAACGCTAATATCACTAGACATTGATGGTTAAGATATGAACTTCCATGACGGACACGCATGATCTTCTTGGCAAGAATGATTACATAAATGGATTTAAAGACGAACACGTTCTGCACAGAAAAAGTCATTGATTACAATGAAACTTTCTTTGCTATCACGAGTCATAATAAACGCATGAAACGCATGCAGGCGGATTATGAATAAGTGAATTTACGAATATGACTGCATGCACATACTATAACATCAAAAATTGCATCTCTTTGGTGTTTGTGCTTATGAGCTCATACGTAATTATGAGTAGGAAGACACCTTTAAATTGAATCTTGAATTGTGTTAATTGAATACTTAAGGTAACTTTGAATATGACTGGCCGTGGGCCCGGCCAAAGAAAAGAGACTGCATCGGCTTGAGCCGGGCCCGGCTTCACTCTGTTTTCATTCTGATTAGAAAAATTCGTTTAATGCAACGGACACAGACACATGCACATAGGAAACGAGAATTATGCTTCATTATACGTTATGTGAGATAGATATTTATGACTTTTACTTATACAGAAGCATATCGATATACATATGATAAATGAAGAAGCAAGAAATCTCGGTGAATTTCATTATCGACTCAGACAAATCATCGAAGGGTATTAAGTATTGTAAGGTAGTATCATTCTGATATTCTTAAGCACTTCCATTCAAAATACGAAGGTTTTCCGCAGTGACATAAAGCTACAGGAGACACTTCTCTCGCTTTATCTCTGATCTTCTGTCTCCTGTTTCTCTCTGCCTATGTGCTTTATGATAAAGCCATGTCCTGTTTTAAGGACTAACGGACAAATATTCACTCGAGCTTCTAGCAAACCATAAATAACCAAAAAGTCAAGCTGGATGTCAGGTAAAGCTAGAATAGTTTGACCATAAGATTGGCTCTACTATTGTCCATTTTTTCCAGTAATTGCCATAATATATTGAGGACCTAGTTACAGTCTAAAATGTCGTGCGATTTGTTAACAGAAGTGGTAAATTATCAGATAATAAAAATTACTTAGAATCATCCTCAACAACGGTTTCCCGCAACGTATTTCAATTTCTAGACAGAATGACAACTAAGTCTTTAAAAGACATCAACAGTTTGATACTCTGACCGTACTCGCCCAACAAATTATTCGACTCAAAGTCTTGATAATCAGAAAAACTTGATTACGTAGGTCACGCAAGTCGAAGTACTGCTCTGTTCCACCCAAACTGTAGCACATTACACAACTCTTCTGTCTCAACAATTCAATATTCAGATGCGCGGCATAAACATTTCATTGGTAAACAAGTATACAACAAATTGCTGAAATAGTTTCAATCGGAACCTTTATAAGTACAACAACTTCAACTTTATTTTCATCTTTCGCTTTGCATAGACAAATGCAGTAACACAAGAAACATAAATTGCCAGCATTTATTAATTCTGATAGCTCAAGATATTTCAGCTACAATTTTTTAAGTAGTCACATAAAAGCCCAATATTACAATGAAGAAAATAAGTGCCGAGCGAATTTCTCTTTGCAATCTCTCTTCAGACTATTTATGATCTTGTGACAAATCCTGTGAGCTAATAGCAATTAGTGCTGAGCTGGTACAAAAATGCAGACAGAAAGGAATTACAGTTGCTTGGCCTTTTACAAAATAACAATGATAAATTCGAGTAGAATTCGATTGATTTTCAAAGTTGTGATGCTGCTGTAATTGATAATAATAAAATAATTGATTCGCCTAAATATAGTGTGCTCTATGATGATAAATTCCATTTTAACTTGGAAAAGCAAGCTATTAATTACAATCTAATACATTTAGCACATACAAATTGAAATCAATTATCAAATTCTGTAAAGATAAATTCATTTTATTTTGTCATACAGCATCAATTATAATAATAATAATAATATACGCAACAATGTACCTTTTTTAAGTTGATTTTCTGCGCAAACAAATAAGAGGTGAGCCCAAATCTATGTTATGAATTTTCAAAATTAAGATATTAGGAGATCGAATTAGGACTAGCACCTCACGTCTATGAGTAGGCCTACTAATAATGTAGAGCACGTCCTGTTCATGGAAGAGGCACATGTAAGCTTTAGTGAGGGTAAAACAGAAATGCTTCCGCGCGATGTTCCGTTGACACTTACCGAGGAATCCATAGCATATGCTACAGGCACGTGGCCGACCTGAAGATAACCAGAAAGGGGGTACTGACAGGCATTCCGTTAACACAGGAGCACACTCAGCAACAAATTGAGTATGACCTTTTTTGTTGTCTTAAAATGGAACAGGTAATTGGTCAGATTTGAATTTTGCATCATAGTTTATTGTTTAAATGGCAGGAAACGTCCATACATTGAGGTCTACAGAATTATTAATTGCCTTTGTACTTAGTACTTGCCTTAATGGTGACTATTATTATTATTACTATATGATATAATATCATATAGTAATAATAATAGTCACCATTAGCTGAATGAACAACAGAGCGAGAGTTGCTTCTGTGCTACATTAAGTTCGTTAAACATCAAAATATTCCATTAAGATTTACACTTCCACATAATATTAGATTGGTGGCGCTAAAATCCATTATGATTCTGTCTATGCCATATACATGTAGTTCCGACTCATGAAGTAATACAGCCTACTGAATGTGAAAAGCAACATAGTGTGAATTTTACACCTTTTATACTTTCGATTTTCAAATTTCTACTTCTTTGCTCTTAAATTTTTGCTGAGGGACACCTTTGGTGTATAAGCTCATCGTCTTCCATCTTTGATTTAAAAATTCCAATTATTTGTTATCCATGCAATTATTGGGCCAGCATACACAAAAAAATATGCCAGTACGAAACGTTTATGTGGGAAGCGATCACTTTATAATTAAGTGCTTATTGCGATATTATCACATCATCATCATAAAACTAATGCAATGTATGTGCGCATGCGATATACATGCACTTCGAGAGGGAAAACAATTTACGACTGTAAAATACCAATTTTGTTTTTTAGGTTATAACCAATGTGTTTATTATATAATAGCAGAATAATAAATCAGGACTGCGTTTCTTTTTAAGTTGCACTGCTGTAGTCAGTGATGGGAAAGTAAGACATACTGCTAAAGTGGACGACTTTAAGCTGTCAATATTTCATTTGAAATCACAAAACACGTCAAACTTCTAATCTTCTCTTAATGAGTGATCATAATAACATGATGAATGCCATTTTGGTCATTTTAAGAATGCCAAGATTTTTTTTGCTGTGTAGAAAATATCAAACAATTTTAAGCAATTTTTCGAATCATTATGATTGAATAGCATTATAACAGCATTTTAGTTTGAATTGATTTCCAGTCTACTAGTTTTTATGCAAAACACGATAACTGCTAATATTCTGCGATGATGTTTTTATGAGCGATTTAAAGGATGCTTTCATTGTGCTATGTTATGAAACTTCAATTAATTTGTTTCCACAGGGTGACAAATTTGATATATCCTTTGCTTGATAAAACTACAGTTTTTCCAAAATCAGAAACATATCAAATTTTATATTGCTTTATTATGTTAACAGAAAATTGAGAATTTAATATAGGGCGCTTAAACGTCACTGAATCAGGGAAAACTCTTAGAGAGTCACTCTCGACATCGCATGTTCACTTTTCAGAAACATTGGCAAAATTGTCAAAAATCACATATTTCAATGACCTCTTTTTGGAAATTGTCGAGTAGTATAATATGAAATGTCTCGTTCGCGAGTTATGCGAATCAGTAAAACTGGAGTGGTGCGCTTATTATTATTATTAGACATCATGAAAATGAGTGGAGAAAGATGACGTCATTTTGATATAATTGGTTGCAGTCCGTAACTACGCGCAAAATTGATTGATTTGAAATCCGAGAAAATAGGTAGATTAATTAAGAGCAAATTCGAGAAACGGAAAAGACCATGTTACATTGCCTTTTGTACTAGTCGCGTTTAGCATGCAGACGTCAGTGGCGGTCATTGGCATTTTCATCAAAACTGAATCTTCAAGTCAATGGTACATAGGATCTAAAATGGTTTTCTCTGAACGATTTCGTCAGATTCTTCATATACATTAAGGACTACTTATAAGGATCATCACCGATTTTTCAAAGCGGACATTTATCACGTTTTGCATTCAAACTTCAGACACAGGCATATCACCTCCATTGAGATGATAGCTTTCGCGAGCTCAATAACTTATTCTAAAAAACACTGACCTCATTTATAGTGCCGTTCCATGTGATGCTATAAATGCTTACGTAATAATAATACCATAAATCCATGCAATTAATATGCAAGATGAGTACTAAGGAAATAACCGTAGCTGTAAGCACAGTACAATGGTCATGTGTTATTTCACGAATTTTTATGCGTGAAGCATTATCAAAAAATCTTACTAAAGAAAAAGGTTATGACATTTGAAACGATTTCCAAAATTTTGATAGAAGATTGAATGAGTAGCGCGCGTGACCAAGCACGTACTGCGCTTACCTGTTGTCTCCGAAGAGCATGTATGCTGGTGGGATTGCTCCGCGTGGAACGAAGCAATTCCACCAGAGCGAACGGGTGCTACAAAGTCGAAGGATTTCATTGTCACTCTTGTCAGACACCTATGTTAAATGATGTTCCCACCTTTTACTTGCCTTGTCATGCACTACACATCGCTACTTCGCAGTCGCAACGATTTGAAGAGAACATGACGGTAACCTAATCGAGATTATGTCGTCAAGTTCTGCACGCTGATGAGAAAATCATGAGATATTCAACATTCAACTGCTGTCTTTGGAAAGAGACGAAAAGACCTGACAGAGAAAGTTTGAACAGGGTTCCTGCGGCTTTTCGAACAAAAAATTCAAGGGTTTTCAAGGGCAAAATCAATGATTTTCAAGGGTAACGTAAATTTGAGATTTCTCATATATAAGTATTGAAATACATTTTCCATGATTCAATAGATCATTTTTACATATCAAAATGAGTAGAAAATCAATTGAAATATATGTTAAATACTTGAATATTCAGTTAAAGATCTATGAGGCGGCCAGAAGCCGCCGCGACAGATGTGTCATACTGGTTAGACGTCGTAGCCGACTTGACGGCAGCAGTTAACAAACGGAACAATTATAGGTGAATAACGCAAAATGTGTTATCGCGTTGGTTGCCAACTTCGAACTCAAATTACCTGCGGAATTGTATAACATATAGAGGCATTACATGTGTAATCCCTCCACGCAAATGAGAAAGCTATTTTGACTTAAGCAAGAGTTAGTACATGTGAATGATTGTGAAAAAAAATCTCAGTGGTTACAGCTTTTTAATAAACTCTAAAAAAATCTCAGATCATAACAATGCAGTTCAGGATTAACAACTCTCATGAAAAAAATTGATAAAAAAGTTCTGATTAAATTCGTAACAACTTTGATGAATAACAAAATGCGTATGCGTAGATCAGATCACATGAAAGCTTAGTAATCGTGAATGAATCAGACAGATTTAAGTTTATTGAGTTCGACGTTGATAGAAGTGAGCTCTTCCTTTTTCTCGCTGGCCAAAATTAAGTGATTGTGTTACATGATATGTAGACCACATCAAAATTTTGACACGCAAAATATTGAAATTGATGACTTCATCAAAATTCAAGGGTTATCAAGGGCGATTTCAAAATTCAAGGGTATTCAAGGCCTTGAATTTGTCTTTTAAAAATTTAAGGGTTTTCAAGGGCAGCGGGAACCCTGTTGAAGTTATCCGTAGACTTGAAGGCATTTGCAACATATGACTTAAAGGCAATTGGCCTACACTTTAACCACATCGAGAATCGCCAGAAAGAAAGGCAAAGAAGTACCAGAAGACTCTAGAGTGTACGAGAAGATGCGAGCGCAGACGAATTCATTGATGCAAATCAGCGCTTACACATCTCTGTTGACTGGCAACTCTGTAAACATACCAAGAATCACCTCGTAAATTGACAAGAAGAGCATTGTTACGTCATGCGCGCACTATAGAATATTATTTGGAAACAGTGATTCAATGCATTTTGTTTATAACTACTTCAAGGCTGAATCAGTCTAATTTTGGACTAGAAAAGTCATTCAAGTCGTGTGTAAAAAAAACTCCGTGTTGACATTTGACGTGTTTTATCAGTAATCAATCAAGTTAGATAAGCGCATTCTGATCCATGAATAATCAAAGAGTAATGTGATCTAATTCTTCAGCATGACGAGTACAAATCGATGCATCGTTAACATTTGACAATTTTTGTTGGGAATAATACATGTAAGTATCAATCATTATATTGAGACAGGCAAAAAATGAAATGATGGGAGGATCAGCATGAATTACAAGTAGAGTAAAACTGAAAGTCATAAAAATCGATTATCTCTCGAAGTAATAAAATGTTAAGAAATGTCATGATCCTTGACGTTTCGCATCTGGACTCTGTTCTACACCGTTTAAATCATTGAAGATCTTGAGAGCAATTTTTACAAAGCACGTCAACATGTTGGTAAAAATGCGGGTCAGAGGGATAAAATGCAAAGATTTCCCTATCAGCCCCAACGCATGTTAGGATATAAAAATGTACCTCATATAATGTCACCCAGACGGATCACCATTATCAAGACTGGATGCGCTGAAGTCTGAAATAATCAAAATTTCAAAGCTCCCTTAAAATTACATGACCTTGAAATAGCTGTAATTAGTAAATAGAATGTCATCAATGTCCTTTAAATAAAACCTTGCCTTAGATTATCTTTCAATGCTACTCTACGCACGGGCTGCAGAGATTTCACAAATTAGAATCACCCCATTCTACAAAAAGATACGAAAAATCAATTACTCACATGTTGAGATAATCGACTTTCTCAGATTACATCATCAACTAGGCGCTTTCGGTTGAATAAATTCTACATTAAAACCATCACTGGGCAAAAACGTCTTTAATTTCTTCAGATTTTAGACGAGCTATTAAATTGCACGCATTGGCTAGACTTCGTTAAATTGAGGCAGAAGTAATCTGGTCTTATGCAATTGACAGTCTTAGGCTGGAGACACCTTAGATATATATTTTTTTGTTTCCTTGCATTGTGGTAAAAACAATTAGGTCACTCCTTCTTTTTATTTGCCTTCGTGAAGTTATGTAGTGCAGAATGAAATTGAGTAGGTAAAAACCACGGCGCTTCGTGTCATAGACACATCAAAAGGTGGGACCGCGCAGTCATCAATACAACGCATTATATAGCAATGAGACCGAGATGTGTTTAATAACGTTGAAGCTTGCATTATTCACAGCGGGTCCCAATCTGTCAATTTGATGAGCTTCACTAATTCGGCGGTCAACGGCATTGTCACATTTGTCCAAGATGCATACGGTGAGGTCGTTTATTGACGGAACATGTTCGTCCGCATGAAATTTCCAGAAGTGCTCCTACACAGTATTTTTCTTGTTCTTGTTAGTGATATCGCGCTGGTGTTTTTTATACTTATTAGTGAACGGGGGTTTGTTTGACCGATGTAGAAATCGCCACACAATAAGCAGGTAAATTTATGGACTAAAAAACCGATCGGAGCAGGAATACTTGTTAGGTAGTTTTGTACAGATGGTACAATTTTCGTGGTTTCTGTCTTGTTTTTTAGTGTTGGTGACTTGGGATATAGTAGGACTTACCTAATTAACTATTTGAATAGGTAAGGTATTGTTTGGCCAGTTTTTTCAATTTGCGATTACAGCGATCGCTGACATAGTTCAGTTTACATACGACGTTCCTATGTTTGCTTTTATTTTTCTGCTTACTTTTAGAGACATCGCTGGTGGAGAAACCATTTTGCCTGAAGCGGTGGTGAAGGGTTTTAAAGCCTTTGTGTTCCTAGCCTTCAAAAACACCTAGGATAAGCCATAAGCTATTTTCCGCACATCGTATCACGATCTATCATTTTCATGAGGCATAAGTAGGCATTTCCTTGTGCCAGCGTAATAAATGACGTTTTATGATTTATATATGTGTTAGGCATCATTGAAAGTATGTGTAGGAATCCTGTATGACCACGGCCTCATTGAGCCTTCTGAGAATATCCACGGCTGACTATAGCATGCAATATTTAAAATGTTGTATCTCATACAAAGCTAGTTTAGATCAATCCGGAGTGAGATTTAAAGAGCTAGCATTTCTTAAGATAAAGAAATTTCATGATCCTAATGAAAAACATTTAGTTAACTTGAAGTTATATTATCGACATGAATAACCATAGCATTATGATGATGATAACACTGACTTTCTTCTGAGTTGGAGCAGGGCTTACTAGCCGTGGTGCGAATATGATTGGAGTTTGCGCTTGTCTTCGGCGTTGAATCAGGTCTTCCATGGTCTTTTCCCTTCCACTTTTCATCTCAAAAGCCTTCTTGATCCACTACAACTGATTCCCACACCATACGTGCCCATATCATCGCATACGTCCGTCTCAGATGACTTACGAGTCAGTCCCATAGTATGCGCAGTTCCTTATCACACCTCTGTCGGTCGGCTTTCCTTTTTCAGCTTTCCCACCAATTTGTGAGAGGGACCTTTAGATGCAGACAAGGCCGAAAATTCTCCATGTGTGCTCTAAGCTTTACACCTCTGTTCGCATCGGTAACATTTCCCAAGCACCAAAAGTGCTTGACTGTTGATGCTCGGTTGAGTAATGATCTGATTTTGGAGGAATGAAACTCAAAGTTCTGTCATTGATGGTCTGAACACGAAATTTCAGGAGATATTTTTCAAATTTTACTTTTCTTGGAATTGTGCTTATCATGAGAAAATTATTTTTTTGCATTCTCTACTGACGGCAATTGACTGATTCTATGGGTTTAATTATACCGAACACTTAAGGTGCCACTGTAGATAAATCACCTTGTATTTTCACACATCTTGCACAAGTTGCAGTAATGCGAAGCTTTCTCCAACGCAGTTCTTGCAAAATCCCGCGACTACTTTGTAGGCGTGGAAACATCAACCCCAGTCTCTATGACTCGCTGATTTTTAGACCCCTGGAATGACGACACTTTTTCAACTAAGTTAGTCTCAGTTTCCAAGTCATTTAGTATAGATTCAATTCTGGGAGCATCAAACCCCTATAACATCAAAATCATCATCCATGTGACATAAAGGTCAGCTAGATGCAGCATGTATCCATCAAGCAACGGTTATGAGTCTTGGACTCTACTTTCTACTCAGGAAAAGATGTTGTAAATCTGTGGACATGCGCAGGGTGCGTTGATACGTGGATTAAGAAGATCAGAAAGGTCAAATAAAGAGGTCCGACAAAAGTTAGTTTGTTTACGCATGGAGACCAAGTGTGTCAAGAGAGTCACGGAGATCGATATTGCTGGCAAGCGTGCTGTAGGACGTCCAAGAAAGACTTGGCACAATCTGGTCGACGAGGATATGAGAAGCATTGGTGCTCAAGAAGCTGATGTAAACGATCGTCAGAGATGGAGGGTCATCATCAACCGTCCAACCCAGCATCTTCTGGATCACAAAGACACAAAATACGATAAAGTGAAGTAGAAAGCATACTACAAACACCGGCATACATTCACAGCCATGTTAATTCCTATCTTATTGGCTTGGATCTTCAACGAACACGGATTGCATAGCAAGCACTACAAGTTGAACTCTGGTTAAAGTTGTCTGTCAGATTCCGTCTATCTGTCACTTCCGAATAAAACCTATCTAAATTAGGCACAATGATTAACATGCGAAGACATGCATTACTGCTGTACTTTGTCCGAGAAACTGCACACCATTGGACCAAACAGCTAAAGAAGTATGGACCATGCTTGATAGACCAGCCCAATTTACGCATGATACTAGGTGGATCTTTTGTACCATTGACTACTGTCAAATTCCAAATGAAGTAGATCCCAAAAAGTGATTGAATATGAAATGTGCACTCAATTTACTTGAAAGAAAAATTACGAACAATATGTATTTTTTTCCCCTGTATGGCACGTGTTTTCCCTGTATGCACCGTAAGTGTGTAGATCCAGTGAGGAGAAGCAGTGTTTCTGGGAGAAGGTCGAAGACGAGATAGGCAAGGTACCACCACCAGATGGACTCCTAATTGGAGGTGATGTAAATGCGCTTGTGGGCACGAACATCAGCGGCTATGAGGAGGTGCTCGGTCGGTATGGTTTCGGGGAGAGAAATGCAGAAGGTGCAGTAGTGCTCGACCTCTGTAAGAACCATGGTCTACGAATCCTAAATTCGTTTTTCAAGAAGGAAAAAGAAAAGCTCATTACCTTCAAATCGGGCGAAGCTGAGACACAAATCGATCTCTTGTTGATGCGAAAGAGAACAGGCGCGACTGTCCTAGACTGTACAGTGATTCCTGGAGAGGCATGTATGACCCAACACAGGTTGGTCAGAGCTGCTTTACGGATCAAAGGACATGTTGCAAGGAAAAGAATTCACAAAAAGAAAATCAAGGTCTGGAGGCTAAAGGATGAGGAAAGGAGAAGAGAATACGGAGAGGAATTTGCCAGAAGTATCAAACAGGGAGATGGAAGTTGGAATTCACTGGTCGAGTGTGCAACGGAAGCTGGCATCAAGGTGTGTGGAGAAACGAAGGGACAGCGAGGCAGAGAACGCGAAACCTGGTGGTGGAATGAAGCGGTTCAGCGTGCAATCAAAGAGAAGAAGGAAGCATACAAAGTCTGGCAGAGATCTGGGAATGAGACTGACCGTCATGCATATTGCAGTAAGAAAAGAGAGGCCAGAAGGTGTGTCGCAATTTCGAAGAAGAACGTATGGTTCAGGTGGAGTGAAGGATTAACAACAAGAGAAGGGCGTAACAGGATGTTCCGAGTTGCGGCACAGATGAAGAAAGATCGTGCAGACATACAGGGAACACGGTATGTCAAGGACGAAAGTGGTGCTATAAAGGTGAAAGAGACGGAGGTTAGAGAGACATGGAGAAGGTACTTTGATGGCATATCGAACGAAGGCAATGACATCACTCTGCATGACATCCCCCAGCTGAAGGCCCAATCGCTGACTTCACGCTGGAGGAGGTGAAGGAAGCAGTGATCAGCATGAAGAATGGCAAAGCACCGGGTCCTTCTAACGTAAACGCCGAGATGCTTAAGTTCGCTGGTGAACCTGCAGTTGAGGCATTGCATGCCATTTTCCAGCACATTGCGCTCACCGGAGAATGTCCGAAGAAGTGGAGCAACAGCTTTACGGTCGCACTGTTTGAAGGGAAAGGAGATCCTCTGAGCTGTCACTCGTATCGGGGACTGCGACTACTGGAGCATGGAATGAAGATCTTTGAGAAATTCCTAGAAAAGAGATTGAGAAGTTTGGTCAGCATTGGAGAACAGCAGTTTGCATACAGCCGAGGAAAATCGTGTACGGATGCAATCTTCATCATCAGAAGACTTCAGGAGAGATACATGGAAAAGAAAAAGAAATTGTTTCATATCTTCGTCGACCTCCAAAAAGCTTTTGATCGCGTCCCACGAGTTGTCATCAGATGGGCACTCCGACGACAGAAAGTGCCAGAACACCTGATAAACCTCGTCATGTCCTTGTACGTAGACACAACATCGAAAGTGTGTGTTGCAGGCGGAATGTCAGAAGATTTCGGCATAGGTGTTGGTGTTCATCAAGGATCTGCCCTCAGCCCCCTTCTCTTCATTCTCGTAATGGAAGAAGCTACGAAAGATCGCAGAAAGGGAGGATTGATGGAGATGTTGTACGCAGATGACCTGGTCCTTACAGGCGGGAGCAAGGAAGAAGTGGAAGAAATGTTCAAGAAATGGAAGGAGGACATGGAAAGCAAAGTTTTGAAAGTGAATATCCAAAAGACGAAGATGTTGATCAGTGGCAGCGAAGAATCTTCTCCTCTTCAATCAAGAAGGTTTCCTTGTGGTGTATGCGGTCGCGGCGTAGGTGTCAACTCTATTCTCTGCCAAAGCTGTGATAAGTGGTGTCACAAACGCTGCAGTGGACTGAATTCTCTCACAGGCGTCACAAACTTCCAGTGTTCGATGTGTGTAAACAACGCAAGCAGTACCGACGAAGATGAAAGATGTGTGATAGACGGTGTGGAGATCGACGTAGTGAAAGAGTTTTGTTATCTCGGGGATGTGCTGAGCTGCAAAGGAGGATCAGAGCGAGCGGTGCGAGCGAGAATTGCGTCTGCATGGCGCAAATGGAAAGATCTGGCAAGTCTCCTCAGGACCCGACACGTACCACTCAAATGCCTCGGACACGTGTATGGCGCATGCATCAGACCCGTGCTGCTCTATGGTGCCGAATCATGGGCCCTCACACAACACCTGGCCCAACAACTGCGTTCGTTCGACAGACGGATGCTGCGGTACATGACCGGTGTCTCACTCTCCGATCGAGTTGATAGCGCTGAAGTAGCAGGCAGGTGCGGCCTCAAACAGCTGGAGGTCGTACTCAGAGAACGCAGGTTGAGGTGGTTCGGGCACGTGAAACGGAGGACAGAGGAGGAGCCGATTCATCGCGTGCTCAACGTGGTTGTCGAAGGTCCCAAGCCATGTGGCCGACCAAGAAGATCATGGCTGCAGTCCATCCAGGAAGACATGAAGGAGCTGAGGCTGACAGTGGAAGACACACAGGACCGCGCCCGTTGGAGGAGTCTCATCACGTCCAACCCTCACCAAGGAGGAAAAGCAGACGTTAAAAGGAGAAAGTAAAGTAAAGTAAGTAATTAATATGTCTAGTAAATACTAATCGAGTTAATTAAATGAATAAACGATTTCATACATATACAAAAAATGGGATGTTGCATGTACTTTTCATTTTTCTACCTTTTCATCTAATGAATAATGCCCATTCAAGTAAGACTATTATAACTATAAATGAAAGCAGAACATTTTGATGAAAGTTACAAAAGATACATGCTTTCGCGCAGATTCGTACAATTTTGGAAACAGTGCATGCCGGAAGAATTTGATGTTTCATTTCATCCAGCAATCCAATGATTCTTTGTAAAACAAATATGACAGTTGCGTCACATAGGCTTACAGCGTTCTGAAAGCCACACCCTTACACTACAAACATCCTATGTATGCATAATGTTTGCTCATCAACGACGCACCTCGCTCGCTTATATAGCAAGTGTCCCATGTCAATCTGGGATGAATCTGCCTGTGGTCTCGTCTTCTCTAATAAACACCTGCTTGTATTTATTTAGGGCGTGAATCCTTGTAATATCTCCGACATCCTTGTTGTAATTATTTTACAGGTGATGCAAATTCTTCTATATTTTGTATTGGTTGTTACATTGAAATCAGTGTGATGCTAAGGAATATGATAGAATATTATAGTCATTAAAAGTTTTCATCGAACTCAATTCTCTTTTCACACACTCTCGCCAGATATGGAGACATCAATAAATTTCAGAAATTTCATTGGCTTAATGTGTTATCACACAATATCATTGGGTTAATAAATTGATACTGGCTTGAAATTGATTCAAGCGATAAGATTACAAGCAAACTTCAGTACTTAAATATTTGAATTATAGAATCAATTAACGTGTCAGATAATTGGGGCAATGTTAGACTTAACTATCGATGTCTTTGTGATTATGTTTATCGCATGAAATTCTGAGAATTTGACAGTTTCTAATAAACTCTACAAGTTGCTGCGCCAGAAAAGGAAATCATGCTAATGATGTCAAATCATTCACGATAATGAGAGTTCACTGAAAATCTATGAGACTCATAAGTTCCTGACATCAATGAAACTCATGAGATAAAACTGTCATCGAAAACTTATGCAGTCAGACAACGAATTTTTTTAAAAGTCTATTTAGTTTTAGTGTAAGGTGCTTCCAATATTCAGATTTGATAGGAAAAGTTATTTTAGGAGAGTTAACAAACTAGCAAATTTTCGTCTAATAATTTCTATGCTGGCTCCATAAATCAGGATGAAATTTACGGAAACGAAAAATTAAGTTCTCATGAATTTTCAAGACAACTTTGCTTGTTATTTAATCTTCGGAGCTGATGGATGACTAGATGTAGATGAGATGTCCAAAAAAAGCAATAAATCGGTGGACCTCTGCACTTAAAATCCTGGGAGACTTTCACAGCTTAACAGTTTCCATAACTTGACACTTCTGATGACTCCATAAAGTAGTTGCATAGATAGAAATCACAACAGTAACAAGTATGACTTTGAAAACCGCAAAACAGCTGATGTAAGTGTAGTATTAATTAGAGTTAAATGATGCTTAACTTTCGCTTGATTACTTGTAGGATCTTCAGGTGAGCGCTCCTATATGTATATGGCTGTGAAGCCTATGTCCATTAAAGCACAGGGTCAGAGGTAAAGGAACTTTTTTCGCTGCAACAAGAGCCAATATGTGCTCGTCATCCGGTGAGACGATTGCACTCCAAAAACACAGGTCATTAGGCGAACGGAAATTGCTACTATGGAAGCCACCATCCATCGCAACGGTTAGGATATATCAGGAGATGCCGGCGCACAATCCGCGTTTTCTGAACTGACTGACAGCGGAAGCAAGATGTCCCAAAGAAAATGCCACAATGACTTTATCAAGCGCACTCTCTCCTTCCAATAGTGGGAAGCGAGGAGCGAGCAGTCAGTGACGATGAAATCACCCGAGCAAATGAGAAATGAACTCAACGAAGACTATAATAAGGATGAGAGACGCCTGAGGATTGCTGCGTAGCCTAAGATCCCCTGTCTCCATTGCCCGAGTCTATTCACATCTCGGACTGACCAGTCACCGTAGCCACAAACACCCAAACCGTGAATCTTGATTTTCATTGATGATGATGTTTTCATCAATCCTCATCCACAAGAAGACCATCTTCGTCGTCGGTCGAGCAGATATGGATCGCCATCCTCTCTCCTTCACCATTTCTTTATGCTTTTCTCGAAGAGTCAACTCAGCTTAAAAAACGCTGAATATCAAGAAAGACGGTGCGATATTAGAGAGACGTATGCCGTGCAGCACGTTTGCGACAAATGTTGCATGCCATTCATTTCTTTTTCCTTGATGGACAGCGCTATTTAGTTGATGTTTAGAACCTCAATCCAACAGGAGGACACAGAAAAATTCAACCAAACTAAAAGTGCATGTATGCAATTCATAAATAGAAACTAACTATTGAAAACTGAGCATGTATACGTCGATATTACGAATAAATAGTTTTGAATTAATTGAGATCAATCTGACTGACTCTGACTTTGTTCATGGAGCTCTAAAACTTATGGATATCCCCAACAGATCGAAGTGATACAAACATATGAGATGCACAATTTATAACGCTTGTCTATAATGCTTGTTTATAATGCAGATTAAAGAACCGTTGAAGACAATATCCCCTTCCTCACAAAGCTATTATACTCAGTTATTGAATGATCCCGAAGAAAACTCTTCGATCAATGCTTGAGTTAGTCAATGGCCAATCATCTTACTCTTTGCGGACATGCACGTTATCAAATTGGTCACATGCCTCAAAACATCGAAATATTAATAACTACTATAGTAACAAGCTACAAAAAATTATAGTATCAATCAGTAAATCGTACTGTGCGAATCAAATTTCCATGATAACAAGTCTATTCTACATGTCGCTTTGTGTGGTCATTCAAACAGCAGCAGTTTTACAATCGCAAAACAAAATGACTATCAATTCCAAGTAGATGATGGATAAGTCATTCAACAGTCACAAGTGCATTACAAAACTTACCTCACGTCCAAGCTAAACTCGTCAATTGTGTGGTGGATTGCTAAAATATTACCACAGCTGACATCATCATCACTATCACTTTTCCCAATTCGTTTAGTTAACTTCATGAAGTTATTGCATAACTAATGGTCTAGAAACATTCACGAATTTACTGATAGTCCTGACTTGCACTCCCATGATTTCTAGCTATATGTCGTATGTAAGTAGTCGTAACTATACTAGCTATATTTCTAGAGATTTCTAGCTATACGTGGTGTGATCCAAAATGTCCCGGACTAACCTACTTGCAGATAACCTGTGATAACGAATACTACTTCAGATGTAAATTTAGGTCTTTAAGGCATGAGAAATATGGCTGCCGAAATTTTTCCGGTCAGTTTTCTATTTTTTTTAAAAATTCAAAAACTTTTTTGTCTATTTTCAAGATTTTATCTAAATTCTAGCGATTTAGAATTATTATATTTAGATTAACTTGACGACATTTAGCTAATCACAAATAATAACCTATTAACGGATTAAAAACAAAATTTGTTGTGTTTGAAAACAGTTTACTTTTCAATGTATGAGCCTTAGCATCGTTCCTTTATTTTGGCGAAGTCTCAAATTCACAAAAAGCTTTATGAAAAAAATCCGGTGTCAAGAAGAATAAAAAAAAGTCAAAACTCCCGCGGCTTCAAAAGGCGATTCAAATAATGGTACCCACGAAGATATGATTTTTTTTGGGAATCTAAGATAGAAGTCAAGTGGGGCCAAGTTCAAGTCAGGTGAGGAGGATGGCTCAATAGTTGAAATCCCGTTTCCCGTTAAGGCATTTGGTTGTCTCCTGCGAGGGTGAATCGGTGAGCATTGTGTGATGAAGCAATCGTGGGAATGTTTCGTGCTTTCTTTATTTTCTTCTTCGCTCAGATAAACAGATAGGAATAATATTCGCTATTGATTCTTACTCCTTTATCGCAAAGTCAACCATTGGATTCGAAGCAAGCGTTCCAAAAAGTCCAGCCAATCACTCGGATCGCGTGCTATGTTATGGGGACGCATTTTTTTTTTTCGCAGACTCACCTGATTTTCGCCACACTGGGCTCCAGATTCCTTGAAGCTGAAGAGCAGAACTTAAACTTAAAGGTGTTCTTCCTCTCTGTAAGGGCAGCAGTCAAAATCTGATCTCCGTGCATTTTCGAGAGATCCAAATTTGACTGGCCGCCAGAAAGTCTTTTCTCCTTCATTTCAGGTGACAGAACTTCGACTTTCGAACTATTTTGCGATATCGAAGTCTTTCGATGAATCATGATGTCCTGACAGGAGTGATATCTGATTCGCAAACTTCTCTTGACAACTCACGGATGGTTATCCTTCTGTGTGCTGTAATCACTTCATCGCACTGACTCGATTTCTCTTCCGGAATCTCTGCCGGCCGACCAACAGTTGAAAAATCTGCTTCCACAGTTGTCTCCTCGCGTTTTAAATAGCTTATAGAAATATTTTAGAGTTCTCGATGGAGCTTTGCTTGCTTCCAGCAGGCTTGTTAGACCCTTTTTGATCACCATTAGCTAAGCAGCCGATCAGGGATCATCGAAACACACTAGACTAAATTCGATGCGAGACACGGTCACATCCATCATTGAAATCTGACAAAACTGACAGAACACCCAACACACATGACAATGAATGAATGAATGCTGCGCAATGAACACTACACTGAAATCGTAAACACACATAAGCAATTAAAAAAAGACGTGGCAATATTCAAAAAGATAGAATCAAAACAAGGTACAAATCAAAAATCAATCTAAAATAACAAAAAAATAAGAAAAATAATTCTCGAAAAATAGTAAAATACAGAAAAAAATTTTAAAAAAAATGTTAAAATTTTAAAAAAAAAAAGAAAATTACCGAAAAAAATTTCGCAACCATATTTTATCTCATGCCCTTAATCTAAATTATATCTGAACAAGTATCGTATGTCGTATGTAAGTAGTCGTAACTATACCTATATTTATAACATTTAGGCAACCAAACCTCATGTCATTAAGGTTTTAACTTAATCGAAACGAATGAGGCAAACGTTCTATAAATATTGAATAATTTGGATTACGGTAAACATCAAGTACTGTCGTGCTATCGAATGTAGAAACTACAGCCGAAAACATGAAAATTAATGGAAGCCAAATACTTTTTCTTATCACAGAATTAGTATGTTGAATGACTTTTAAGACTGAAATATTTGTCGGTCACTGAGAGGGAGAACCACTAAATTTGAGCTTGACATATTAAGTCAATGAGAAGAAGTTGCGCAAAGTTCCTTGATGCCACCTTCGGTCAAATGCCGTTGTAGGATATCTGCATTTGACTGCGACTCTCCTTGCAAATAAACATGGAATAGAAAGTTATAAGCTCAAAAAGCTCACAACTTTTATCATTACTTCAATCGTCAAAAGAATTCATCATCATCATCAGCCTTCCGTGCCACTGCTGGCAGATGGCCTCCATTTCCTCTCCTCCAGCTTCTTCGATCTTGCGCTTTCTGAATCCAGTTGATTCCGCTCTTCGCCTCAATATCGTCTCTCCATCTTCTCCTTGGCCTTCCTCTTCGCCTTGGTCTTTCTAGCGGCTTCCTGACCTGTGTCCCGTCATCGCTCTGATTTTACTCGTTATGTCAATGATTCTTGTCCTTTCTCTGATGTTCTCGTTCCGTATCTTGTCCTTCCTCGTGATGTTTAGTATTGCTCTTTCCATTCTTCTTTGTGCTACAGGCAATTTCCATTCTTGTCGTTTTGTCAATGTCCACGTTTCTGCACCACACGTCATTGATGGCAGTATGACCGCATCAAACAACCTTCTTTTCAGGCATATTGGGATGTTCCTGCGTTTGAGTAGTTTGCTGTATTGTCCGAACCTTCTCCAGCCAGTATTTTTAATCTGTGATCTATTTCTCTGCCAATTTCGTTATTTGCTGTTAGCCATCTTCCACGGTATTGGTATTCATTTACTTCTTCTAGTATTTCTCCATCAATTTGAGTTCTTTGTCGCGTTGTTCGCTTTGCTATTTCATTACACGTAGCTTTTGTTTTCTTCTTGTTCATTTTCATACCTACTTTCCTTCCTTCTTCGTTTAATGATGTTGTGATTCTCTACAGGTCTTCTTCTGTATTCGCTAATAGTATTATGTCATCTGCAAATCTGAGGTTGTTTAGTTTTCTCCGTTTATGCTGATTGCTTCGCTGATGTCTACTCTTCGAAATATTTCTTCTAATGCTGATGTGAAGAGCATTGGTGACAAAGTATCACCCTGACGCACTCCCTTCATGATTTTTACGTTTTCACTCATTATGTCGGTTCTGATCTGTGCTGTACCACCGTTGCATGCTTTTTTCAGGATGTTACTAAACTTCGTTTGTATTCCTTGCTTTGCTAGAGCATCAAATACTTCTCAGCTTTTCTTATCTCTCTTTCTTTTTCCAACTACGTCTTCCGCACATTGTTTAATGATCTCGATGTGTTTTTCTATATCGTTTTCCGACGATCTTCGTTGGAAAGTACCTCAAACATGTTCCGTAATTCAATTTGGTATTCTCCTTTCTTTTGAAATAGCCGCACTGATTACGGAACAAATTTACTCCTTCAAAAATTCAACTCATATGGAAACAAGTCAATCAGTGAGTTAATCGGAACACAACATTCAAAAATCGAACTTTTGGAGTACCTACAAGACTATGCATTATCTCTAAACTTTTCAAGCCTTTATGAAGCAATGAGCAAAGCCTCTTTATGTTAAGATTTCAAGCATTTTGATGAAGGCCTTGCTCATGCATCAGTGATGCGTACAGGAACTTCTCATTTAACGTATCTTCAAACATTCGATGATTACTGCGGTCACAGGATTAGACTGCTCGTTATTCCTAGGAAAAACTTGAACAATCTAGTTCTTTAACTACAATATCCGATGTTGATGCCACCTAGCTAAATGTTCAGGAACCTGATGATACTGAAACCTCTTCAGTGCCGATGAAGCAAGCAGATGAGGATACTAACGATAATGTTCTCGGTTAATGGTTGAGAGCAGCTGCACCTAAGGAACACAGCACTGCATTGAGCATGTTTTCCGTGCTCCACCGCCTTATCGAGGAGCAAAACAAGGTTCGATGGCGGATTTTTGTCATGAGGATAGATAGCTCAATTGCACTTTGTGTGTAACACTACTCTTTCGAGAGTTATTTTTCATTACGAAACCTTTTGTCATCCTAGTTTACATGCAAGCTTTGTATTTATGGAGTTTGAAAACACAATCTACATTATGTGCCGTACAAAACTTGAACAGTTCTAGTTACATGTGCATGTGATTAGTTTTGTTTACATAAAAGGAACTACGAAATGGGGTTGTTCAGAACTTGAAATCAATTTTAGTTATTTGAATTAATGTGAGTTCTATGTGAGAGCCACAAAACTAAGTAATATCACTTGGATTCTTAGCATACACGCTCGCAAATAAGTGATTGTTCATTTAAAAATTTGTGCATTCAAGCGACATGAAGAAAATGTATTGGCAAATGTAAAGCACATGAAAGTCAATTTCATTGTGCAAACTAAACTGAATACAAAAAGTAAGTCGTTGTTGTTGAATGCAAAGTGTTTAAACTTTGAATGGAGATATTTACCTAATGCAAAATTGATTGATTTGTCCCAGACAAGTTGTTGTAAGTTGAATTAAGACAAAAACCACGGCTTTCAATAGAGCAGAACAATGCGATTTAAGTATAGATGCATCTATCCTTGCCTTCATGAATTTTCTGATTCGCATTTCATATTCGCAATAGAGGCTCATACATTTTGATGCATTTATCTAAGCATCTGTCCATCAATCACACAGTCTTATTTTTTACGGTAAACAAAACGCATCAAAAAAGCGATGCTTATTAGAAAGGAACACTGATCATATTCTGGAGAGCATAGGTTCAATAAAGCTCACTGGAAAGAAGTATACACGCTCATCAGTGATGGAGCACAGTACATACACTGCTTTTCTGTCCTGTGATACCAACATCGATGAACGAACATGGATGACAAGTTCGTAGGAACAGGACAAAATGCTGTTATCGGATTGTGATTCACAAGCACGCAGCTGAATAAATGTAGAAATTTGGTGAAAATCCTAGGGCCCTGCGAGTACTCGAAAATGTCGAGTCGAGTTGAGTCGAGAGTACTTTGACTTTTTTAAGGGATAAATGTGATGACGTAGTGAATGTGATCCGTCTTATATAATGTATGTAAAGCTAATTGAAAAACGACCAGCTGTTTTTCACATTTCATGAGGAAAAGGGTCGTAATTCGTCCATTCCTCTTTTCCGCTGATTTTTGTATGCATCTTTCTTACATGCCTTCTTTGCCGGACATCCATCAGTAGAACCCCTTCATATTAAAATAACGTACTCAATATCAAAAATCACTTAGTATTATACCCGGAAGGCCTCAGACATATGAGTGTTGAATGTAGATATTGCTGTTGCAGAAAAGGTATAACATTATCCGGTTCATTTGTCTATAGAAATCTCTGTAGCGGAGTCATTGCCTTAGCACGCTGTTGATTAAAGTATTCAATCAGTCATCTCATCTGTTACTATTAGAATCAATAGACCCTCCTGGTGATTCAGGGTCCAACCCTCAAACCTGGGGAAGAAGAGACAATAAACGAGGAGTAAGTAAGAGTAAGGTGACGTATACGTTGTCACTTAGCCCATGCGCTCTACTAGTAATCCATGCCAGGTATTCAGAAGAGTGGCACACTTGCTAATAATCTTTAATAATGCTTAATATCTATGGAAATTTGCCCGACTGGACTCGACTCTACTCGAGATTCAGCCGACTCGACTCAAGATTGACAAAAGTCCGACTCGCAGGACCCTAGAAAATCCTTTTTAAAAATCATCACATTTCCTTTCCAGACAAGTAAGATAGCTTTTCGATGTCTGTTTCAAGGTCACTCGAACTTGCTTGAAAGTTGTTCGCAAGCACTTGCTCCTCATTACAGTAGAAAAAATACCAAAGCGGAGAGATGCCAAAGTTGCTGACAGAGTTCAACTTAGTAACTGATTCAATGAGTTTAAGATTAGAAGGCTTTTTAATAATAGCTCTCAGCAGGAAGCGGCATGTACTTATTATATAATCATGATGATATCATATTGATAATCATATATATAATCACATCACATGCAATCATATATCAAATGAATAAATGTCCTCAAGAAAAGTTTCAGAAATCCTTGCTCTCATAATTACGATTTTATATGATATCATCATCATCAATAAATGATATGTTAAGTATTAATTTATAGCTCTTCTCCGTTCTTGTTGCCTAAGCGCTGAATCAACATGCCGGGACTGAAAATCACTTTACAGGTTTACCAACATGTGCTTTCAAGATACCGTGTTAAGCATTCAACTAGCCAACTGACAATATTCAAGTTAACACACGGTGGACGCAATATCTATGTATTAGGAATCAAAATCACAATTCAATCAGTCATAATAATTAATTCCTATCTTCATGATTTGAGCTACTCGATTTCCATTGTGATTAGTTAATGCCACTGATTTGTTTCATCCATGGACTATATTGCTTATATTTAGAAGTGCATGGTTTCATCCAATTTCAAAGACGGACGTTCTTAAAAAACCTAAGGATCGGTCTTCTAAAGGCATCAAACAGTCTCATCGCTGAAAATTTCACGAGCTGCGAATACAATTGTTTCATCGGCGGGGGTGCGATACACAGATGGTATGAGAGTTGACCTCAGTTGACTTGGATTGTCGTCAAGAACAAAGTAATAGCGCACTTGAAATGCCGATATTCACATACCGATACTCTGTTAACTTTGAAAGTGAATTATGACACTCTGATAATAAAAAATTTAAATGTGTGAAATTAAGAAATCAATGCGCTCATCAGATTCATTATATTACTGTGATTTATTTGCGGTGTAGTTCACATGAATCGGATCGGCAGATCGAGTACAATCGAAAATAATGACTTATAAGCGTTTGCTAACTGTCGCCCCTCACACTTAAACCATGAAGTTTGTTATCAAATGATTTCTTTGATCTAGTTTTCTCAACACTTGACCAAAATTACGAAACGGAATTAGTTTAGATCGAAATTTTGTGGAGAATACGATGGTATTATTCATTTTGCAATCAGTAGCAAAAAAATTTTCTAAATGAAATAACCGCAGTTGAAATGGGTTCAGACCCATTTGAGAATTCGAATTCGGCAGCCGAGCTGTGTGTGAGCGGCATCTGTGCTTTTGTGCTGAATTTAATGATAGAAATCGAGAATTTCTGATATCGCGACTTTCTTAATATGCGAATATGTTAAATTGAATACAAAATTGGGTAAGTTGATATCCTTCTTTTGTAAAATGAGTGCGCAACTCATTCTGTTAAGATGAATGCGAATCCCGGTAAATTGATTGCGAACTGGTAAATTGAATCTAATTCCTGGTAAACTGAAAGCGCAATAGCCATGTGTGTTAAATTGTTTGCAAATCCCGGTAACTGGATTTCACTCTCCGGCAACGGTTTATAAGTGAAGAGAAGCATCAATCATATACCTTTAGGTATTTCACTCTGGAGGAACATTTTGTCTGAAAAGTTGTTTCAACATTGAAATTTTTGACGCATTTTTCTTGTTGTGTCAAAGCAATAGGATCAGAGGGCCAATTCAATTATCACATGAATATGGTAATAAATAACGTCTTCTGACTTTTTGGTTGAACGACGCTTTGGAGACGATCCTCATACAAAGGATCTCTTCGACTTAGTGCAGATTTCACTATCAAATTTTAACTATCTGATCCATGCTAGTCTTAACCATCACTCAATAGAGGGGCTCCTGTCTCTGGCTGTTCCTATACCGTCGAGCACCGAGTCATGTCATAACTCATCACGCTCAAGTTTCGTGTGAGTGTGAGCCCTGCCTTCTAGTGACCATGGGAGGGAAACCACAAATACAGAGATCGTAATTCCAAGAAATTAGTCCCATGATGTGTTCAATCAGCGTCAATACCACCACGCATTGTCGACAATGAATAAATCTGTAATGCAGCAAGAAGCCCGCTAGATGAGTTTTCAGCTCTAATTGATAATTTTCAGCAAAGGTTTTATACCTGTAATTATTTGTTATTCAACTTGGAAAAATGTCATGTAGAAAATCGTACCAATACATTAAACGCCGCACTAACAAGTAGGCGATTGTAAATATACGCTGTGGCGTCTATTAGAGGAAATACAGTAATTCTAACTGGAAGTAAAAGCCAAACGATTACATATTACATATTTTGTGTAGGGATATGAAAAACACTTTAGCTCATCAACATATTTTTAGGTGGTCATTATGGTAACATCCCTCTGCATCGCAACCACTATACAAATAAGAAGGATGCACACTGAACATTTGTGCCATCATTAGACACCTACCAATTGACACAGTGGTATAAGTGACTCGTAGCTCAGTTGGTAGAGCAAAGGTCTGGTTAACCTTGACCGTAGGTTCGAATCCTACCAGCCACACATCTTTTGCGTGGCAATTTGATCTATCGTTTATCTGATTTCATTGTTGTTAAGTATCACTCAGGCATTGCTTGTTACTAATGGTATAAATCTGCTCCCCAAGTTATGCGCATCAAGCGTTCAAATGTTGAGAAATCTGGCTGATGAAGAAATCTCTTACCTTTGGTTGAAGCTGCATTGATTTCTGGTCGCGAATCGCCTTGTAAATGATATCAGGAAGGAGGGAGATGGCTGAGAGAAGGATGATTCCGAGCCACACGGACGGATAGCCAAGCAGTTTGTAGAGGACCCAGTACATATTGGATGAGAAGTTCATAATGGCATTTTGAGGGATGATTATTGCGCAATAGACAAGCACGAGCATCGCATTGCCAAGTAGAGTGACAAGAATTCCTCCAAATGTGAACCAGGTGAGGTAGTAGCTGCATAACATCAATTTCGTCGTTATCACAACGAGCACGATGAGTAATATGTACGACCCGATACCGTAGACTCCCATCGTCTGTCCATCCAAACCGAATACTTCGCTGCCCCCAGCCACCAACATATATACACCAAAGAAGGAAACGATTGAATGCCACATTCCGCTGACATTCCAATACAGAAAGTTGGTCCAAGACAGACGATCATTCCTTGATATCGTTTTGTAGAGCTCTGGCCGCTTCAGCAGCAAGTCACGGTCAAGATGCTGCTCGAAGATGCCGTAGAGAAAAATGGGGAGACTGGTAAATGTGAGATTATAGAGAATGAGATAGAAACTGTCGTACAAAGTCATTGCCGACCACGCGCTGAAAATTGCAAACCAGAACTCAGCAGTTATGAACGCGAGGTTCTTGTAAAAGAAATATTGAACCAACAGAGAAATTCGAACATAGTAGAGGTGACCATGCATGAATAGAGCCGTTCGTAGAAACCGAAATCGACCAAATGCATAATCAGAGGCACGTACAGCTTGTCTACCCTCTTTCCCGTAGATGCCGAAACCCACATGTGCCTCTTGTATCATACTGACATCGTTGGCACCATCTCCAACCGCCGCAGTCACAGGCTCAGGCTTAACACCACGGCGAACAAGACTGACTACTTCAGCCTTTTGCAGAGGCGTCATCCGACAACACAGGACCTGAAAATAATCACGGCTTTAATGAGTACAAATAGACGCTAGAACATATTCGGAGATTTCAGTTTATCCTGCATCACTGAATGGTATGTAGCTATGCTTGCAGGACATCGCATACATGTACTGTAGTGAGAATGTTGGCACCTGCCAAAGCGGACAGACTCGAAATCGGGACTTTCCGCATCTCCGGACAGAAGCGCGGAACCGCGACCAACTGAGCTATGGTATCTTTATCATCAGTAGGTGGATGTTATCAGAAGTGGTTAGCACATCTTATCAAATAATTCTGTAAATTAACTAGCTCCTTACTACTGAACTGGATTATCAAGATGCAAAGGATGAAACCAGATAACATCAGAAGTCATTGCTTTAAAAATCGTGTGAATCCTATTCATACTGGTGAATGTGTATTGGTAGAGCTTTGGTATACCAAGTGGTATAAAACATTGTGGTCTCCGTGGCACAGTGGTGAAGTGCTTGGCCTAGCGATCTTTTGGTCCAGAGTTCGAGCCCCGAAGGAGTCATTGGAAGTCGGCAGGAAGGGCATCCGGACTAAAAGTACTACAACGCTCCATAAGTCTGACTATGTCAGCACCGTCCAAGCCCCAAGTATGGGGAGTAGTGACGTAAAAGCTTCATTTTTTCATTTTGGTATACCAAGCATTCATAAAGTTGCGAAATAATACACGAACAATAATAATGTGTAATTTACGTCCTTTATGCAAGACAACATTTTCAACAAAGTGAGCTTTGCATTCCTGTAATAGCACAATTATTCATACACGTTTTTTACACACTAAAACCCTTCATACTACTGAAGCACATGGCTGAGCCGCATGTTCTCTATATCTATTTCTCAGTCTTGAAAAAGCAAAGTGAATTTTTAATTGGAACTACTATATTGTCTTATGCGTTTGATGTCTACTTTCTCCGACTTCGTAGGATCGGATGATGTCTCCCAATGTGACGCATTAGCACGATGTCTCCCAATGTGACGCATTAGCGGATTCATTATCTTTGTAATGAAAATTCTCCGAAAAGTACACATTAATTAAGCAGTAAGAATGAAAATTGCTCTATCTGCGGAGACAGAAAATGTATAGAGCCAACCGATAAAGGAAAAGAACTTTATTGCGCATATTATCAACAATAGACTAATTCTTATTGAAAAAATAATTGCTTGCACTGGTGCACTACAATGAAACTTCATACTTCTTAACCTGTGGAGGCGTCAATTTTAAAGAGAGATCTCCATCAGTTTGATTAGGACAACAGTTGTTCCGTTATTAGCAATTTCTCTTCCACAAGATGGGAAACCTGAAACATTTCATTGTGGTAGTTCATACAAGTAGTCCTACTTTCAATCGGTTAAGCGTGTATAACAATCAAAAAGAAAAAAATGATCTTTCGATGACGCATTCATTTGATATTCAAATGTATTGGCTCTTTGAATAAATTGATTCTTGAAATATGGATTTGAAGTTGGTAGTATCAAACAATAACACGTATCAATTGAAATTCCTTGCAGTCACAGCCATATCGGCAACTTTATCGCTATTTGATCTAATACATAAGTGTGTTAACGAAATGTTGTTTTAATGCAATCAGTGATAAAGATACTATTGTTCGGAATGAGATCTATTACAAGCAACATGCAGACCTGTGTAAAGTATTCTCATTTCAACATGATAGGAAGGTAGATGATAATGTAGTGGTATTGTGACACCGAGCTTGGATCGACGCGTCATGAAAACAGAGTTTGACATTAATGACACGAAGTTTGCTCTGAAATCGCCGAATAAAGTTATCTAATTATAAATCATGTCGTCAAATGAAAATAAAATAGGCCTGAATCCAATCAGTGCTTAACAGAGCTGAATAAGGGACGCTTTTTCGACCGGACCCGCATCGACTCCAAAATATCGGATGAATTTTGGATCTGGGCTCGGTTAGAAATTTTATCGTTTTGCACATTTTACCATCCTTAATGAGGATATCAATTACGCTAGTTGAGAGTCATCACCTTACAAATCATTCTAAAAAGCTAATTATTGATTATGATTACATGATCGCATGCTGTAGGACCTCTGTACCATCTGTAAATACATGTAAATTGATTACTGTTGAACAGCAAGGTGAATTTTCAGACATTTAATACATTGTGAAATTCTTTAAATATTGACATGCACAACGCATTTGTCTATCACAAATAAACTGAATCCTATTTGATGCACCGATAGCTGCCTATGCTATTGAGTTATATTCATGTTTATAAAAACAGGGAAAACGAATGCACTGAAGACACGTAGGCTATTTGAAAAAGTGAAGCCACTAAGTCAACGGTTGAACTAAAAATTCAATCGACTCTTTTGACCAAAATTGCAGAGAAATGTGACTTGCCAATGGTCAATCGATTACTGCTTAACATCATCTCCACGTGATATAGTTGACACATTTCAATCTTCAAAAAAAACATATTGATATAACAATTCAACATATTAAGTCGAAAAGTAGCAACGTAATGTTTGACTAGACTTAATACTTAATTACCTAATATAATTAATAGATGCCTTAACTCAGAAACATGCATGAAACTCCTCACAAAGGATTTGGTCGGAGAGCATAATTATGACTCATTTTTGCAGGTACTAATTTCATATTATTGCTTACGGAATGATGCTGATAAGCCATCAAATGAAATGATTCAGAGAATGAGGAAGATATTTTTCATTTCAGACACAATAAACATCCGCCCGGGTACTATATTTTTCAGGCCCGGCTCGCTGCAAGCTCTGGTGCTCAATGCTTAGGTATTCCATCTATAGGATTATGTATCCTGCATGATTCATGCTTACATTGTTGCAAATACTTTTAATGATAATATAGTACACAGTTGTGTCTACTATCTCCGAAATGTCGGCTACATTCACACTTGGATATAGTGAATAGAGCGTTAGCAAGCATTGTCAGAAACCGAAATGTACACGTCAAGTACAACTAACAGCATAGAAATAACCAACTAATCAAATATGTACATTACAACGTCGTTAAAATGAGGTAAATGTCTGATCCGCTGATGCATAACTCGCAATACACTATCGTATTTCTGACTTCAGGTTTTATGATGAAATACAAAGGTATCGGTACATTATGTTTATAAACAACCTTACTAATTATCAACTTTAATTCGCGAACAATAAAAAGTTACCGGTAAATAATAATCGGTTGAAAAGGCGCGATTGCTGACGTGAAAGGGGCACAAACTTGATGAATTTGCCTCATGAATTTAAAGAAAACTATTTATCTTTTGTAATAAGCTCATGATCACTTATCAAGAATGGAGAAAGTTATCCACGTCAAAAATAGTGCCCTTCAAACTTGAAGATGGTCATTTCACAATCCAAATAAATTTTAACAAACAAACATCAAATAATAGAGGTCCCGGTAAGGAGAATAAAAATGAAGTTGAACCCGGGAGTAGTAATAGAAGAAATACGGCATAGATGAGTCATTAAAACAGTATTTCTATATATTATAAATTATGAGAAATCTCCTTTGATATCTGCACAAAAAGCAAAGTATTAACCGTTACTAATTTATTTTATTTTGTCTACTAATTTCACAAATTTATTTCTAGCATTGCGAAAATTGGCTTTTATGGATGCTGTGAGGGATAAACCGAATAAATAACGACTTAAGACCCAGTCAAAGGGTAGGAGGTTTCTAGCTTCCCGTCGGATGTTCTAATTTTCGGATTTGAGATGATAAAATCATCGACTTGGATTATAGAACAGCTGTTTTATTACATTTCTTACGTGGACAAAAGCAACCGATTTAGATTTAAAGAGAAACATAGGTGGCTTCAGACAAAGCAGACAAGCAGAAGTCAAGGTCAATTGAAGTCACACAAAATAACACACAGAATCCATTACAGATGTGGCAAGGCCGAATCTTCTAGTTGGCTATCTTACTACTTAATATATTTTCTTCTACAAGTGCAATGTACCAGTGATCATACAGTAGAAAGATTTGAAATATGTGAAGTGTATCCTGCAGTCTTGAAAAGATATAATGACCATTAAAAATTACGAGGAAGTCAATCAAATTGACCGAAAGATTAAAAATTGAGTAGAGTCAGTCTATCAAATACAACTTTCACGGAAAGACTGCAATCGCCAAAAGAAATAAACGGATGAGGTTAGATGAAGAAAATTCATTTCTAGAGCTTAAAATAGCTGCTTAAATAATGACGCTGACTGTTATACTTCCGCTTCAGGTCAGAAACCTTATGACAACAATTTGCACAAGGACTAACAAATCAATAAAAGTCTATTCTAAGATCTCACTTTCCATAACAGCCGATTCGAAAGAATTTCAACAGCGAGCAGCTGTAAATGCCAGCTTTTATTACACGTCTTCAAATGGAGGTAATCGCTTTGCTGTGAGTGTTTCTCATTCAGGGAACATGAGTTGCCTTGGTGTCACAACTCCAAGTTGCCAAGAAGGCTGCGCACTAAACAGAACAATGTTGACGTAGTCAAGGATAGCAAAAGTTGCCAAATAAATAACGCGCAGGTCACTCAACATAGGCGAACCAATGTCAATTGGTGAAGGTATTTTAGGGCATTTAAGATTATGTCATTCCTGAAAGAGGTAATTGATTCTTTTCAATATTTCTTGCTTCATACCATTTACATAGAGATGTGATTTCATCAATGAACTTTAAACCAGAACCGGACTCTATTTCATCTAAGGATCGCAAGATAGAGCTTTTTATAAATATGAGGTCTGATCTTTCTACAATTTAAATCACAACAGTTTCTAAAATTGGAAACGGCATTGTACAAATTCAAGTGCAAACAAAATTCTGATTATTTGGTGTGAACGGAAGACCGCATTTTCATGCAGAATATTCCACAAAACGAAACATGAAACTCTGTGATAAAGATTTTAATGTGTGACTTTTATCTGAAAAATTGAACCGCATTAAGTTACATTTTTTAAGAGGAATACTTCACAAATTACAAGTGCGACCTTATCAGTCTCTGTTGAATCTAGAAGCACGAATTATTATCATTTTATAATAAAAATCGCATGTAGAGGGCTGAAAAATAACTAGGAAGACGGTGAAGATGCAGATTAGTATCTCTATGATCATACTAAATATTGGCATTAGATTTTGCAACTTCTTGATAAACTAATTCATGCTCATACTCAGCTGATTGACATGTTTCCACGTTTTTTTCAACTATGCATTTCCTGGACATGCACTGTTATGGTGTTTAAAAATTCTAGAAATTGCAATAGAAGTCTAGGATACAAATATGTGAATGATGCATGCCATCATATGACTACTTTGCTGCGGATATTTGCTAGGTTCAGGAGCATACCGGCTAATGATACGGTTGAAGACTTTATAAACATCCTGCATACAGAGAAACCAATGCCTTAGAAATTTTATGTGCGAAAATAAAGTAGTATAAAATATATACTATAAAATAAATAGTAAATGAAACAAACGATTAGTTCCAAAATGTAACAACGATAGAAACCGCTAAAGAAAAAGTTCAGACATAAATCCAAAGCTCTACGTGGATACAAACATATTAAAAAATTTACATGCCAGTGATTACCAAACATTGCGGTAACAAAAACGTAAAAAATGAATATGAATCGACGATTTCAGGACTTGCCAGGATTTTCAGGAGTGCGGGGAACATAGATTTACGCGATTTCGTCATTTAAATAGCTAGAAAAACGCATGGCCTACCAACTTGCGAAGACCATCTTGTGGTCCGAATAATGCTATAACGGGGATCAACGCGCGAGAAAAGTTAAGTTAATGATATGATGTTGTTGATAATAAATGACATTCACTAATCAGCATACCGTCCATGCAACTACGTGTCTGACATGCAGGCCATTTCAATGTTATCAAGCCGACTCAAAATTTCAACTTGAAAATTATATTCGCAATAAATTTATACATATTGTTTGGCATTACTTTATCAAAATCCGGAACTACTTCATATATCTACTTCAATGAACATAAAAATTACTCTTCCATTTATTAAAATTAATCTAAAAGAAGTTGACAGCTTTGCTATATCATAAGCATCTACTTGTCAAGGTGTCCATTTATGTTCTGCTTGTTTTGCTGTTAGACAGTTTCTATCATGATCTTAGGAGCTTCCAAGAAAAAGTGAAAATGCTCTTGAAATCAACAATTGTGACTATCCACAAGTGCAGCACATTGTTTATTTGACATTTACAAATTTAGTGTGTGATTGACCCAACAGGGGCAGAACATGAGATATTCATTAGAAAGGGTCACAGACAGGTAAAACCTAACAACGCTGCTCCATCGTAATTCCTGAAGACTGTTAATGCCACAGGATCACAACTTGAGAAAGCATTCCTTCCTATATGCATGTATGTGAGTTTCGGTTCCACAACTTCAGGATATTTGAGGTTTGCGATAAGTGGTATATTGGAATCATCAAATGAAAGATTAGTGATTGTTTAATGTCACTACTGCCCCTTACTGAGGGCTTGGACGGTGCTGACACAGTCTGACTTTAATCTGGAGCTTTGTGATCTTTTAGTCCGGATGCCCCTCCTGACGACTTCCGATGGCACTTTCGGGGCTCGACCTCTGGACCGAAAGATCGATAGGCCAAGCACTTAACCACTGTGCCACGGAGACACCATAAATAGTAACCATGCACAAATGAGATCTGATCTAATTTTAAAACATTAAACTAATCGGAATACATCAATGGAGACAATATGCTAATGCTCACTGTACTACTTCATCAAGCAGCATATTGGACAACGTCGGCCTGTGTAAGAGGTTACTGCAGCAAATATGTAGACAACGACACGCTATGCTACAAGATATTTGTGTACAATGCTCATCAAATATTAACGCTACATAATTCTTTATCGACAGCCTCCATATCACTTTCTCTCGACAGCCTCGCCTAAGTACTCTTTAGAGTATTCTCGACTTGTGACTCACCGTGTTGCACTGGATACACAGAGCCAAGAAATGATCCCGCAGCGGATGTTGCAGCAAATGAGTCAGTGATTGACCATCTACAACCACAGCGAACTCAGTAGCTGCGTTGTCCATCGCTCTTGTCTCCTTGATTCGCTGTCTTTGAGCTTTTAGAGCACGGTAACATTCTTCCGGCGTGTCTTTTCTCGTCAATCTTATCTCCTGCATGGTAGATGAGAAATGCCCAGCCGAATAGCTTATGTTCACCGCTGTTTCTTCCTTGTCTCCTGTCAGAACCCACACCTGAAACAAACACACTTGTCAATATCAAAGATGCGGTAATTGGTTGGAACATTGCTACACTACTTCACTTGGGGTATGGAAGCTGTGTAAATATGCACTCATCAAACTAACGAGGTGAAAGGGGAATTAAATTTGATCGTGATGACCCATTCATAGGGGCTCCGGCGGTGCCGTCATTATCAGGCTTTGGTGAAGGACAGTGACATTCTCAGACCAGTTGCCAATCCTGTTGACTTCTTGTAATATTTTCGGGCATCGGCCACACGACGGAACGATCATAAGGTCACCATTCTAGCCACTGTGTCACGGAAATTAAAAATGCTATTTTGGCTGATTACACTCAAGTAGAGAGAAGGGAACAATCAATTACAATGAAAGGCATGACCTGAAAACATGATTTAGAACAAAAAAATCAGCATTTCTACATTTAGATTGTCTGAACTTCTACATTATGAAACTCTAACGTTACTACTCCGCCAACTGAGGGCTTGGACAGAACTGACATAGTCAGACTTTTCTGGAGCGTTGTGGTCCGGATGCCCTTCCCTTCCTGTCGATTTTCAAAAACACCTTCGGAGCTCGACATCTGGACCATAAGATCGCTTGGCCAAGCAGTTAACCATCGTGCTACAGAGACCACATATGTTATGTGCAAATAACTAAGCACTGACAAATGACGTAACACAATAGATAACTAATATTGGGCACTACAAATGACAAAAAATCATGTTAAATTTTTCTTCACAGTTAAATCATAACACATGATGTCCTTTAAAATGTACCCCATATTACGGTTGAGTTGAAATTCATTCTGAATATTTGCATTATTCAGAATATATTGCATTTGATTGATCTGTCAGATACAAGAATAGCAGCGGGTTCAAAATCCAATAGTAGTATTTCAAAATGCTGGCAGGAAGAGAGGCTTTTATATCGATGAAAAAGTAAAATTGAAGCAGAACTTTGAAATTCATCGTCAATGACAGTGCATCAAAAGAATGGTTTATTCATTTGCATCGCTACGCACCAACTGACAGGAGGGAATCTTCTTCTATGCACCGACATGATATCAATAATTAAAACTTCATCGGTATATGGCAATGTAATTGAACTCACATAGCCAAAAAAATGTCATCGGGAGGAGTCGAGGTACATCAGCATATAAATCTTCTTTGGTACTAAATCTGAAACATCACGCTTCAAAAGCAGCATCAATTTTTTTCTTATTAAAAAACAAGATATACAATCAAAAGTATTGATTAATAAACACTAATCTGTTGACCGTCCCCAAAAATTCAAACATTAACCATGTTCATCAATTCAGTATAATTCTATCATAATTCGTCTTGTTTTGTCCATGTTTTGCAGTTTTTGCACCACCCAAGGAACCTACCAAAGCCATACTTGTATGTCGGAACAATCGTCACATCGGCGACTATCGCCAGATCAGAGTTAATAACCTAAAGTGAATGCAGTGGTAGCTATAATGATGTCATTAACTTTTCACATCGACCGAGGATCTTATCTCTGCATTTGAAAACTTTTCAATTGTCTGAATTGATGCTGAAAAAGGATGATCATTTGTCACTGCTCTGACTGACTGCGCTGAGAACTAATCTGATTAAAAAAATTTCTTTTTTTCTAGAAAGAGAATAATTATCAGTAATGAACTTATAGATCAACTCAAATCTGAGAGCATGGTGCAATTAAATTTTATTATATTTTCAGGTTCAAATAGGATTCTCATCGTTCAAGACTCTATAAGCTAAATTAATGAATCTCATCAAGATTTTCATCGATTTTGATGCACTATAAAGGAACTACAGAAATTGACAGGCAAAAATCGCCAGACAATACGTAACATTTAGTATCTTGATAAATTATACTTCAGAGAAATCTGATTCCGAAATTCTATTTGCCAGAGGTTATCACATAGATAGATATCAATATTGAAACTCAAGTTACGATGTCAATTACTGAATAGCTTCACAAAATGTACTACCGTACAAAATATAATGTAAAACATTTTGATGCTCAACAGAAAGATGCCCACTAACAACTTGCATACATATTTTACGATGAACATGAAAGAACATTGTAGATATTGGGAAAATTGGAAGTAGAATCATTTCATAAATGTTTTTGTCCGAGAAATAAATACTTGACAGTCGAGTGAAAAATAATTTCAGGAACTAACCAGCGATTATGAGACAATGGCACACAATTTTACGAACTGAACGTCATTATTGGTTATTCACTACTGTGTTCTAGTTTAAACTATTAAAAGCGCATTAATATTAATCAGATTCAAATAATCGCTAGTTCTGTAATGATAAGAGCGACAACGTGGGCGTCAAGCATATTGAATTGCTAGAATGAAAGAAAAGATAGAATATTGAAATCAGCAGAGCAACTTGACACAGCAATCGTTTCACTGAATCACCATGCAAGAAAGTCTTTCATGCAATAGACCTTTAAAGTCATTTGGGCTATTCGACATCCAAACACCCTTACAGATCGAAAATTATTCATTTTATTTTCATTATGGACTGATCCCATCCCAATATCGTCTTCTGCTTCTAATCTTTTATTCATTGAATTTTAAAAACTTGAATAGATGCAATATCTTCTCATTAGGCTTTGAAAAACTGTATTTGCATATTTCAGACAATTGCATGCATATACTGGCATCTGAGTCATATATATACGAGGTGTAGAAATTTGGCTGTGACAATGACTTTAATTAACTTTCAGCGGAAAGCAATATTAGTTTCAGCAACATTTGATAACATCGCCTCAGCTCGATGTTTCTCGCGCGTGTGTGTGCATCAAATATTTGTCAAGCATTCTGATTTCAATGTCTTTAAAGAAACTTCGAGCAATTAGAAGTAGTTAGTGAAGAATCAATTTGATTCTTCACATCAAGCATTCTTTTATTTTGAATTTAAAATATTCTTGTTCGAAAATCATCATTCTTACTTATGAAAGCGATATTGGGAAATTTTCCATCGAAATCAAATTGCTTTGAAACAATAATAGACTATTTAATCAAAATAACATTCTGAATATAAGTGTATTCTGAAGTAACAGTTAAGGACAACATATGCCAAAAGTAGAAAAGGAAATTTCCATGAGATTTCATTGTAACTAAACGAATGCTACTAACCAGCCTAGCCTTATTACTCAAAGTATCAAATTGCGATAACAATAATGATTGCAGATAAGATGCATGCCTTCAGTTTTAGTGCATGCATTTCAAATCCCAGCCTTGGTTGTCATATTTAGTGCCAAAATCGACAATGCAGTAGCTTTCACCCTAATATTCTAACAAAGACAAATAAATCAGTGATAGTAATATTCAATGAGATGCGCTTCAAACTTCAGAAGACTTAGTGCTTGAAAATGCTTCCCATAAGCACATGAAAGATCTAGCGCAAATAAGACTGCCTGAAAAAATGTTTATTTCCTTTTGATGAACATGATAGGGCAAATAGTCGCTCAGCGACAATGTTCTGACTGATTTTATTTTATTTTAGCATTTGTACACATGAGGAAGAGTGAAAACGCGAAACGATGGACTAGTACACAGTTTTTACTTCGATTTTTATCCAACAAATTTTCAAGGAGAAACCTCGTCATACTTCATTGATGAAATTAACTGATGCCATAATTCGAAATTGAAAAACTGCGGGACGATTTAACATTCCTCCCATCACCATCAGACATGAACCAAATGTAGGGTGTCAAAAAGAGAGTCTTTAACAGCTGACTTTCATTACACAGATTTTCAACCAGGGATGTGGAAGTGGTCGCATCTCCATCGCTTCCGCTTCCGCTTCCGCCTAGGAACATTACATCAAGTTCCTGTCACTATCATATTGGGCCTCTATATGTATGTATACCGGTAGCTTCTTAAATTTGATAATTGACCTTATTTTAGAATACCTACTGTAATAAATATTTGCCTTCTCCTTTACAGTAGCCCAGTCTACTGTGTTCTTTTTTCAGCTGTCTCTTCATGCAAATTGCAAAATCAAATAAAGAATCAAACATGGAACTTCACTTTTTTGTTACTCATTAATGATATTTTTGAGTTGAAAAGAGGAGGAATCTTCCAAAAAATTACTCATTGATGTTATTACCGTAGCTTATGATGTGCTCCTTTTCAGATGTCTTAGTGTCTACTCATTAAAACTATATAGATATGTGTGATCAAACCCATATCTAAACACCACCAAAAGACGTTCATGAAAGATGATGAAATGTTATCAAGGTGTAAGTAAACCACTACTTTTGCATACACAAGCCTTACATCGCATCGCAGCATGTGACGATGTTGAAAAACTTCGGAGAACAAAAAACGTTTTTAATTTACTTTAATAGTTTCAAAACAAACCCTGCTTTTTAGCCCTAGCTACTGCTGGGGCCGAGGCTTCTGTTCCAATTTAGATACGAATCGGAAGAAGAATCGAATACCTAAAATATATAAACCGAGCCGGAAACGCTATTTGGTTCTATCTGTCGGAAACAAAACCGTGAACGTCTATTTGTTGTTTCGCTTCAAGTTACAAACGCATCACGTTCTATAAAATTCGACAAACATGACAATTAGACCCTACATCATTGGGTGTGGAAGCAAAGGTAATTTTATGTTCTATTTCTGTACTTGCTAACGTAATCTTTTATAAGCATATTCTAAAAATCAACAATGAGAATTCTATAGCAGCGACACATACCATTAACACAATGAAGTTTGCAATCAAAAATAATAAGAATAAGATTGTCAACAATGCATTTTGAAGTTTTAGAAATTCATCCGGTTAGTATATCACGTTGAAGTCAAGAGTAATTATAACTATTGTCATTTATCTCACTTATCAGCGCACAAGTACACGAATGCTCGCATGCTCTTTAAGCTTGCAGTTTCATTTCATTTGTGGCAGCAACTTTCTATGAATTCCTTCACATTGATATATTTACATCAGAGCGATGTTATTAACGGTAGGATAACGTAATCGAGTTCAATCTCAATCATGGATGTCATGTTATTGGCATAAGTTTTCTCTTCTCCTCATGATGCCCTTCTATGAATAATCAATGAGTTCAAATATATGCTTTGAAGTATTCACATTGAGCTTGTGTGCATGATCTAAACACAGAAATGGTCATGTGGTCTCGGAAACACCGGCAGGAGAAAAATAGAATATTATAAAATTTCGATGTCTATGATGTCTAACTGGCAAGAAGGGTATAGAAGCGTCTTAAGATATACATTTTCAAATGCCTATAAGCAGACATAGTTGATATCTATTGTTACTTACGGCTGCACTTTTTTACATTGACCATACAATCCAATCAAATATTGACTTCTGGAGAAAAATAGAATACTTTCTATGAAAATTCGATATCTATGATTTTCTGGCATGAAAGGTATGGAAGACTTTAAAGATAGGCATTTTCAAACACTACTAGGCAAGCAGTATCATACCACTACTTTTTGCTGCACTTTTTTTCACTTCTTAAACGGCTTCCCACCGGGTGTGCGCATTATCATGGACGAGCTTACTGTTGCTGACTCTGGCGCAAATAGGCATAAGAGAGAAATTCATTTAATTTTAATTACACAATGGAGAAACCTCCCGCGTTTCATCACAAATTAAAATACTGAATAACACCTAGCTCCGAAGAAACGAAAGTCGCCAACACTGAAAAGTTATGTAAGCTTACATGCATTTCAATCACTTCTAAAGGTTAGTTGTACTTTTCGACTGCTGAGAGTTGCAACCTTGTTTCTTTCACCATCTATTCTTTTAATTCAATAGCTTTCCTCTTTCTTGCATAAAATTCCCTCTCTTCATTGACCTACCTGTCTTCATGCTTAGTGGCCTCCTTGCAACGTAGCACGAGAAAGCATTCCTCACAGATAAGATGAGAGACTTGGTTATCTCTAAATTGGAAAAAATACTTTGCCTTCAAGAGATCCTTCACCATTTGTTATGCAAACAATGAGTGCTCCAACAAATTGAGTAATCTCTTTCCAATAGTGCTTGATCTTGACTGAGCCAGAGAATTAGCTTTATAAGTTGATGCAGTACTGTATATTCTTTATGTGATTGTTGAGAACAACAGACTAATCTATCTAAAGACAATGACAGCTATTAAGTCAATACAAGACACCAACACCCTTGATTCCCCGACCGCACTGGCCTACCTAGGAATCGAACCGAAGTCCGCGGTGGAGACAATAAGCTGTCCACATCACTTGTAGATGACGTCTGCCTTCCCTCGCATTCCTTTTGAACCGTCAGCATGGCCTAGCGAAGAAGGTGCGAGTTCGTCTCCACCGCGGACTTCGGTTCGATTCCTAGGTAGGCCAGTGCGGTCCGGGAATCAAGGGTGTTGGTGTCTTGTATTGACTTAATAGCTTTCATTCTCTTTAGATATTCAATGAACTACGACAGACTTCTGTTGTCAACAGACATATCTGAACAACGATCTGCTTGATTGAATCATTTGATCAAACTTTGGTGATGGACAAGAGCATTTGGACTGATAATGGAATTCAACTCTATCGGTTTTAACCATAGAAATAAACTGTTTATCTGAAGTTCGCTAGAATGGAAATTGACTCAAGGTCGCGGCACATCCGGGGGAACTAAGTTGGGGCATGAAGAACCAATTAAAACCTTCGATTTACTCATGTGACTGATTCTAACCCAATGATACAGACGTTGGCAGGTGCATCTAAGTGAAAATGCGTGCGATTTATGTGCCGTTATTGTGCATTGCATGACGCTCAATTTCCATTCTAGAGGTTTTATTGTTGTCAATTTCTATGGTTTTACCGTATCGTCATTCAGTTATTTTCGACCGAATTTTCTGAAGCTCTACATGACAGCTTCGCTGTCCAGCATGACGTCAAGATTAAGACAAAGACATGCACTGCCCAAAGCTGTTACATTTCATTCGGTTTCGCTGTTGTAGCTTTTTCACTAGTTTCACCAGAAAAGAACGGTATTGTGAGTGAAAATCTGGCTTTCTCTAATGACTCGCTTCTTTCTTGAGCGACCTCAAAGCATAAACTTGTTTCTCATCCAACATACTACCCACCTTCAAGGAAACTTTGAGCAACTGTCATTCACAAAACCTTGACAGATAATTACCAGATATGACATGAAGGCACAGTTAAATTAGGGGAAAATGAATTGCACTCTAAAAAATTTGGTCTTTTTATTAGCATTTTAGAAGGCTATATGGTTTTCTAGACAAAACCTTTTATCTAGACATGTTTAAGCTTTCTAAGAAAATATCGGACGTCTAGAAAACCAATATTTTCTATTACATCCTGTAGATATTCTGTAAACATGAAATGGAAAAACAGCTACAGTCTTGAAAGATTGAAATTCTGCATCTTGTTTTATCTAAAAGACAATCAAAATATATGCCCTCATATATATTATTCATCAGTTCTCCAAGGACAGAATCATACCAAAGAATTCACTCTGTAAAAACAAAATTACTCTTGATCTGAAGTAAATGCCTCATGTTCTCCAGCTTTCAGTTATTTAAGTTCATTAAATTCACTATTCCTGCAAGGAATTGGTACATTTCATGAACATTTACGTATGCAATAATTTTGTGATCTTTTTTATATCAATTACAGATTAATTCATACAACTGATGTCATGCTACATGCTTCGTATTGACATTCGTGAAAATATTAAAACAAATTGGCTTTTATCATTTATAAAAAAAATCGATGTGAATTTCGTTTTTTCGCTTGGAAGCTTGTCAGCAGCTTGTCAGTCACTAGATTTTCTATAAAATCAGTCACAGTTTCTAATCAACAGTTTTCAAGCAGAACGATGAAATTTTGGAGCATGCTGCGTCATTTCGATTTTATGGCCATCGTTCTCCAATTCTGGTTTTGAAGCTATTGGTTTCCCTTATCGGGAAAGTAGAAAACTAAAGTTTGGCATCAAGAAACCGAACTTAATTGGAGCTTAAGACGCATGTATCGATTGCGATACAATGCAACAATTTTCCAGAAAAATTCAAAAATTCCACCTAATCGCATGCCGCACCATACACCCAAATTGTATGCCGCATTATGCTACCTAACTGCATGATGCATAATGCAACCAAATTACATACCGCCGCAGTACAACAATCAAGTTGCAAAATATATAATACAACCAAACTGTGTGCTGAATTATATAATCCCACTGCATGCTGCTCCATACACCCATAAAGCATGCTGAACGAATATCAAAAGGGAGTCATCATTGCCAACATGCCATATGTGTTGCGCATTTTGCTTTGCGCGCTTTGCAACTGATGAAGGGTTTTGTCAGAAAGCTTTAATACCTTGCTTATTGGTTGATATATGCTTATTCTTTCGAGCCCATCATGCAACATGTACAATGTACCTCTTACAATCATACTGTATGATACATAATGCAACCACACTACATGCTACAATGCTCACACAAATGAATATGACTAATTTGTGGAAGAAATATATGAACTTAAACAATAACTCTACATGTGCGTTCCCTGCACTCGGCGATGTCTAAAAGGATCATGTAAGGATTAAATGTAGCAACTCCGGCTGCCAAGGAAAATACAGTGTAGCTTAACTAATTCCAGTTTGTGGACATTCACCTGATCTATGCGAACAAAGTATAGCAATAAGTTAAGTACACAAAGTATTCCATGCAAATACCTCGGAGGAAGTATTCATTCGAACTAAAAATATCTATATTTCTGAGAAACTCTTTCCTTATCCAATTATGTTCTAGTGTAGCTGAGCGATATCAGAAGGCTTGCTCGTCTGGTTTGTTCATTGAATGTCGCTTTCTTGACGACAAGCATCGATTAAACATCATGTGCCATCTAACAGATAAAGTGATTATAATTTCAATTGTCATTCCGCAAGCCACTGCGCATGAAGCATAATTACATGCATTCATTTAGATCCTGTTTTACTGCTGAAACCGTCAATAGAATCGGCAACAATGTGTCTGATAAAAAATTGTTTCTAAATTTAGCGATCTCAAGTGGTCATGACGGATCACATACAAGTTTCAGCATTATTCAACATAACCGACAAAAGACAAACAGTTCGAAATAAACACTGAGAAAACCATGGAGACTCTGTAAACACTTGGTATCGACGAAGAAATCCCTTTATATATCAATTGTAATTAACGGGGAAGTTGACTGTCTACAACTACGATTCTCTGATGTCATTCTTCTAAAGGATTGTTCGAGAGCCTGTCGTTCTCTCCATTTATGTTTACGCAATAAATTATTTTACCTTCCCCTTTCACAATCTCGAATCAAGTAAATTCATGCGAGGATAGGTATACCGCCATCAGACTGAAACATTCAATAATAGTAAAATCCACATAATTCGACACCACATAGGTGTCGAGTCAAAATGCGTCGACTTATGTGACCTGTCGGACTTGACATATTTTTGTTGTGTTTCTGCAAAACTATTATTAATTGCTTAATATGCAACGTCGTCAAAATGTACGTCTGTGTTACTTGGTGTTCTTATTAATATCGAAACAATTCTTTGTTAACTTCAGTTCAGTCTTGACTTTGATATTAGATACATTCCATATTACATACCATATCCATTCCATACATTCAGATTACATGTATCGGACAACTGTGCACCAAAAACGAAAATTTTTCCAGAAATGTTTTGTCGAAAAGATAGACGTTATTTTGCCTTGTTATAATGCTATCTTCGTTGATGAAGGAGTTCATGAAAGAGCAACTCAGAGTACTCGCGCTTTGATCTGCGGAGTGATTACACTATGATTTTCACCGCATCAGATATTCAAAATTTGGCAAAAGCTTTCGAATCGAGATATATGTGGATGATGCTAAATTGATGCTGGATCCTTCTCGATGGCCCGTGGGATTCACGGTCCGACGCAGGGAAAATCGACAAGGAGTTGATGTGTCACCTGTACTGCCAAGGTATCATCACTGACTTTGGAGGAATCTGTCACAAGAAAAAAATCGTGGAAGAACCAGAGAACATTGCGAGCGATTCCCCTTTCAAAATGATGCAATTCCCAGACATAAAAGTGAGAGGGCGGACTGCAGGGCACATTTGCTTTTAAGTATTTCAAAGCCAGACAAATAACCGGGGATTCGCATGCACAACTGACAATCGGTCAGAACCTGAGGGAAGTGGAACGTTCAGGCAAGGGCACAACAAAGGCTATCAGAAGTGTAAATTTAACAGTCGCCGCTTTATGTACTGTGGGGGTGTAGAATCAGCAAACTGCTATATCTTCCATCTTCATCGTGCTGTTGATATTTTGTACCTGAGTGAAACTTGACTATCGGTTGGGAAAGAATCTGTACTGTCACGCTTACTCGAGGCAGATGCATGCTGTATACAAGCGCATTTTATGCAGATACCATCGGGCTTTGGAGAAGATAGACGCTATGGTGGAGTTAAACTGGTCTGCCGCTATCGAAATGGCCTCCAGTTCTTATGCATGTGCAGTCATTGTTAGTGATATCTTCGGCCCGAAAATAAGTTTCGTTGTAGCCTACCAGCCTTACTGGAATAGTGCGGTCTAAACTCGCTCCCACCTTGCGATGCGGTAGTCAGGTCAATGCGATATGCTGTTCCCGCCATAATTCATGGTAATTTTAGGTGAGCATCGCGTCCTCCATCAGATGTTCGCTGCCAAGGTTGGGTTACGAGTCGCGGCTTCTCTCCCTCGAGCAGATTCACACTGGCATTTTTGGATGAGCAACTTGTAGTAGCAGAGAATCTTTTCTCGAAAGAGATATAGTGCACATATGGAGGTCACTCGACACACATTGATCATGCATTTGCACCACTACGTCTTACAGACAGCAACAAGGCTTGCGAAATCTTGGCTCCTGAGGATGACAATTTCTCATCCCAACTACCGATTATCAGCTCGTTGCAATTGCCGTTGCGTCTAACACCTACTACATCCTCTCAGCCATCTCAATCTGCTGATGGGATAGTCCTTTACTGAGGACTTATGGAACGCAATGCTGAGTACTGTTCCATGCTTGAAGACAGGAGTTCGAAAACGCCGCTAAGCAGAACTATCGATAAAATAGACAATGCCCTCTCAACTCTGTGCTGGATTGGGCATCCCTCAAAATCGTCGAGGAAACCAAGTATGTCCGATGCCAGATGGAATGGATCTTCAGTGCATGAATACCACAGAGATGCTCTTAGATCTATCAGATAGATCTAGATAGATCTATCTATCTAGCATCTCTTAGAGATGCTATCAGAATACATGTTAGCAAGCGCCGCGTTCAATGCAGATAGAGAGGCTTGTTTCTTGAGTAGACAATAAGTAGACCTAAATATCGTTGTGATATCGCTTACTACAAATTGTGGCATGTCAAAGTCTCTCGGTAACAATTTCCTACACCTCTCACTAGTGGACGCCAGAAAACCCACTGCTGCTACTTATTGAGACACGTGTGCGGTATAACTGCGGTGGTGGTTGCAATAGACAAATCCTTGGATGATGGAAGCTCATTACATCTTTTGATATAGGCTTTGACATAGGGCAGCATAAACCGGTGTACTGCATGGAAATCAAATTATGCTAAATCACTCGAAAAAATTTCGTAAATTTTGCCATTTTCAAAGTAAGAAAATACGATTGCATCCGAATGCTCTTGCGTTTTTAAGACTTGTCAGACTAGATAACAAGCGAGTAGCTACGATCGCCATTCGCTATGATGTCATAAAAATTAGAAAATGATCTACACGGCTAAATGCAATAGCAGGGTGTATCTACACAACAATTATGATCAGCAGCAATTTCACACTATCTAAGTATAATCAAATAAATAGTTTCTTCAAAAACAGGAATCATTTTCGATCTTTAGTTGTCACCATCGTTACTGGATGCCATCATTCGCGCTTCCCTACTGACAATAATCAAAAATTCAAATTTTAAGGCCCAAATTTTCGTCTAAGTTTGGTAGATTGAAAGCTGGATACACTAGGCGATGGTCAGACTGCTGAATAGGGCACGTTCGGTAGTGAGATCATGCTGTAGCGACCAGGTGGTTCTGCATAGGGGTGTTAAACGTTCCAAATCTTCGTTTCGTTTGTTCGGTTAGCCGCAGTCGGAGATTATCCAACCATTGCGCCCGAAATAGCTCATTTCTTAATAAAACCATGTTCATATGCGTAGCTTCTGGCCTTTACCTTAACGTAGCCTTTGGACCTTAACTCCGACCACCTGCTCCTTAAACTGCTTGAAGCAATATTTTAGCCATTACTGAAACACAGATTCGCCATCTACAGTCAGTGAGCCATTTGAACAGTTCTGATTATACTATTGAACAACTATTTGTCTGTGATTTTGTGAGTCTTTATTGAGTTCATGTATTCAATGTTCACTACTAGACATTGTGATTCCGTAAAGTATATTTTGTTTTGTATCTCTGTACAAAGATCAAAGGTACGGTTGACATAGAACACATTACTAGGACACCCTAGCCGCCAACCACTCCCAAATTGTGGCAGATGTGTGCTGATGTCCGGTTTAGTAACAAGCATTTTTGGATGTAACTTGACTGTGCCGGCTGGGACATAATTAGCACTATAATAGAGATGCTGCGATAGAAACTCGCAAGGTTCTGTGTCTTATTAATATTTTCTTTTCATCACCTCAAATGAAGTTAAAATCTATTTGGAAGCGCAGTAATACTTTCGGGGGAGAGGAGGCTACGTCCACTTCGCGAATATTATGCAGCTCTCAGAAACTACAATCTAAGTGAGTAGTCATCGCTGTCAGGCACGTACGCTTGACATCCAGCATGGAAACAAAAGAATGACAAGGGACATCAGTAAACATAAATGCAGAACTTTTACGCTTTGTTTGCGTTGAGTTTCATCAATACATAATGCGCAGTAAGTCATTTTGCAAAACGGTTACAAGCTACCCTCTATTGTAATCATCGTGGTTCTTCAAATCTATTTAAGAGACGCATTCCATTAATCAAGTCGCTATCAATCTGAGCAAATTGTGAAATATTTAACTAACTTAGGATAGCAGCTTTTGTATATTAAATATCTAGAATGATTAATGTCCTAAATTTTAAAACGTTAATCATAGCAGATTCATTTGCTGCGCGTAACATATCATGGTGAGTCATCGATTCCAATCACAACAAATTTCATCGATTTATCACACGGTCGCAGATCAAATGATCCTTCATCGATAACACATGTTGACGCAATGTTCCACATTCCTCTACGCTCTGAAAATAAGAAATGAGCCGCGTAGCAGCTGTTGCAGGAAGGTAATGCGATCAAACGTCTATGGTTGCTATTTCAATCCGCCTTCTGATTGGCATGGATACAAACCTTATATGCATATTGAACCATTTATTCAACTTTCAGACAATGCCTCTGCCACTATGAGGAAAAATCTAATACAACACATTGAACAATCTACACAACGCATACTACACGTGCAACAATATAATTTTACAGCGACTTTTAGTAAAAAGAAGAGAACATTTTCAAGATAACACTACATTATGAAGTTGAACCTACCAGCTAAAAGAGAAATTAAGTTAGATATATGTAGTATATTCTATGAGACTTCGTTTTCCTTCTCCAAATGTGCTTTTATTTAATTTTGATTCATACTCCTTTTTAATTTGAAAGTTAGAGTTATTGTTTCCAAAATTTCACGAAGATTGATATCAATCTGGGAGATCTTTCAAAACTCATGCACAATTCAATTACGCATCATAAGTAATATTTTTGATTCAATCCATGGTTAGAAAAAAAATGTCCACATAGTATTATCAAGCGCGAAATTCCGCGGCTCGAAAATGCCTAAGGTAGCTCATGACATTTAGAATGGCTGAACAAGCTACTAGACTACACAACAGGCTACAATACAATGTGGCTTATAATTGCAGAATAATTCCGTTAATAGTAAACTCAATGGAACAAAATGAATGTCCGCTATATCAAGGTCAATTTTGTTATAGCAGCTTGTAGTGGAAAGTCTCCTCCACTTGTAATTCAAAATAAAAGTAGGTAAAACTATTTACAAAGGTAGACGTTTCGTGACTGTGTCACAGCCTCAGTGCCAGTGAAATCAGAAGTGACGGAAGTACGAATGTGAAGTGGATCTTAAATACTGATCGATTTGATCGCTTAGCCGCAGGCATCCGTCAGCCAACTAGCTCTTGTTTCCTGTTCAGATCTGGATTCTTAGTCCTAATGTACCTAGCTTCAGTAATGCGGCATTCAATAAGTGAATTGTGCTTGCTAAGAATTATGATGTTGAAATCTTTAATAGTCATGTTACGCCGATGAAAATATTTCGCATGTTCAGAAAGGTCACTGTTATTATTAGCAGCTTTTAAACTACTACTTGTATGTTCTTTTTGACGGGCATGAAAAGGACGACTAGTTTGACGCTTGTGGCAGAGCTGACAGGTAAATTGATACGCTACGTGACGATCATCACACGCATAGTTATCATTAAGACTATTTCACAAGTCACAATTTTTATGCTTACAAGACCTATTATTATTCAGGTAATGGTTCAAAGTTTTGCTAGGTTTGCTAACTAAGGTTACCGATAGATCATGCTTATTAATAACAGGGATGCGTAGTCGGAGTCCCGGAGTCCTATCATTTTTGCTGGAGTCGGAGTCCTATCAAATGATAGGACTCCGGCCTATAACTAGACCCGAAATATAATGCAAACAAATTATTTATCCTCGTGCATAGCTGTCACTGTCAACTTTCTCCGTCAAACAAAAGTACAGAGACACTATTGCATGCAAAGCTTGCAATAGTTGAGGGAAAGAACCGTGATAGTGAAAAAGGATTGTACTCACTCGGTGATTTGGTAGAAAAGACAAGCCTTCCTAGCCTCGATCACTCCTACCCACCAAAGGTCACAGCAGAGACAAAAGTAAAATACTAGTTTGTAGTAAATATACTAGTAGTAATGTAATGTAAGTATATGTAGTAAAAATACTAGTAGGTAGTTGAGAACATTACCTCTTACCCTCACGTTAATCGTGCGTGATGGTTCCTCCAAAGCGCATATTAAAATCGAAAGTGTACTCATATTTTTTTGAAGAAGGAGGGATTTTCCTGCCTGGTAGAGACCGGAGAAAAACCGTGTGAAGCACACATCAAGAAGATAGGAGGAGCCGAGTAACATGCATCCAACTGAAAGCGACATTTGATGAACTTTCATCGAAAATGATTGATAATTGATAAACAATGATTACTAAAGATAGGTTCAGGTGAGCCTATAATGATCTATGATGTAGGTTACCAGTTTTTTCAAAAAACTAGGCTATATATACTTGCCACCTGGAGTCGGAGTCGGCGTCCTATCAAAATGATAGGACTCCGCATCCCTGATTAATAAAGCAATTTTGTTGTAAGCATGAGATCAACAATAGTTCGAATGTGTGCAGTATGAACCATCGCACGCTATATAGCGGAATTAAACTGCATAAAATATTACAAACATATTCGCAAGATAACGCCTGTTATCAAAGCATCAAAGTGGTTTACACTTTTAGATATAATGACCATCGTTCAATCGTCATAGGTTGCATCAATTGTAAAAAGAAATAAGAAAACGTTAAACACAAGACCTGATCAACTTTTCCCACCAATATATTAACATGCTGCCTAGAATTTTACCTCGGATTGAACACGATATCTGATCTCAGGTGATGTGAGACGTTGCGGCATCACTAATGCTAAGGCGTTTCCTTTTGTTTCTATGACATTACGCAATAAAATACAATGCTGATGAACGCGTAACCGTTGCTCAGATAATGCATATTAACTATCAAATCAATCTATCAAACTACGTCATTTAATGCTCATTCCATAGAAAGCGAATTTTAGCACCACTTAAATCGCTTGGTATTTCCCTTTGCATTGATGAGAAGAGCCAACAAAAAGTTAAAAACAGCAGTAGATCTTGCACCATCCTTACATTGACATATTAAAATGACAGTGTACAAGAATGCGTTGAGATTTGATGGGTCAGTGTGCATTGTGCATTGTGATAATGAATCGAAACATTCAAACTGAAGTTCAAAATTTTATTCTTCCAAATACTAATTGGTACTACACACTTCGGCATACAAATACATTCAGTTCGTACTCCATATGGTGTTTAATTTCATGCTTTAAATGATTGCGAGTGAGGTAATGAGCATTGAAGAGTTTTTCACTAACTTCTTCAAGTAGACGAAGCTCTTGATATCGTTCAAATGATTCTTAGCGACGAATGTACTGAAAAGATGACTCTCATCATGATCTTTGAGAATATAATATTTAAGACTATATAAAAATGTAAAATATCATGCATCGTAAGAAAATTGAGAATACGTACACCAATAAAGCATTCTAGTATTGCTTATTTCTTTGGTGCTCTGCCTATTGCGCAGTATAATATTTGTGCTAATGGTGCTCTGCTTATGGCCATTGATAAGTTGCCAAAATGCTGTGCTACCAAATTCTATTACAGATTGTTTCATAAAAAATGGATCACCCTTAAACATCGCTTTAACTTCAACTTTGTCTAACTCCGCCAAACTTGAACGAATTTCTCTGAAATTTGGAAGATATGTCAGTTGTGCTCACTAATATCATTGTTGGAAATTTCAAGCATGAATATTGAGTTGTTTTCCTGTTATAGATAAAAAAAGTAGTAGATAATTTGATCTTCATTTAGCAATGTTACACAAAATCATACCTCACTCTTATAAAATTACATTTGTTTCCTTTGTTATGTAATATGTTGTTCTACAAGCCAAAAGCTATCAAGCAAAACAAAAATAAAGAAAATCGGTCAATCAGAGGCAGTATAGCACCATTTTTCATCAACAATAATGTAACTGCTACATGTGATTAACTGGACTTCATGTTCCATAGCTTCCTGACTTCGTTGCGGTGGTGTTGGCAGCACTCCTGATTGCTTTCAGCTAGAAATCTATCTCTTACCGGTTGAAAACAATACAAAGCACAAATGAACAATAACGAGATCGCATTCACAAAAGGCAAAGTGTCAGCCTTGCTAGAACTAGGGTTGTTTTCTTTGCGAGCTACAGGCAAGCGACTAAATGTCCCTTACACAAATGTGCATCGATGGCATAATGATGATTTTCGACTGTCGTAAAGAGGGCTCTGGCCGTCCACGCAAAACATCCAAACGTATAGACCGCCTAATTTTGAGATTTGTTAAAGTTGATCCAAGTCTCTCGTTAACTGAGATGGCTGCACTAGACTCGTCTATTTCTAAGTCTCGTTCTCCTGATCTGAATCCCATAGAAAATGTATGGATTATTCTAAAACGTAACGTTCGTCGTTCACTGCTACCTACAGATGGCGTATCACAACTTACGTCACTGTTAAAAAGAGAGTGGAGAAAGTTGGATCAGTCAAAAATCAACGATATCATCGAATCAATGCCTAGACGAATTGGTAATGTCATTGACAATAAGGGTAGGGCCACAAAATATTAGCTTCTTAAGAACCGTTACTGTATCATAGCTTATCAGATTATATATGGACATTTAAATATATTAGGGACATGAAATAACATGAAAAATGCTTTCTGTATCAAACGTATGTTTTATTTAGTCAAATTTTAGGATGATCCACTTTTTATGAAACGGACTGTACTTATAAAGGCGATTACTTTGCATGAAAAGGAACGATAATCTAGTGAAAATGTGATAGCTATTCATTAACAACTATTTTTGAATAGTAACTCGACAGCAACTGGTCAGCATCGGAGTAATTCCTCGATATTTATAACCTGTCTGTATACTTAATGAAAAGAAGTTCATTTAGTCACAAAATAATTATAAAGCGTAGTAGTATATAGGCATATATAGATATATACACGTATAGGTCCATCGGGTGTCACAGCTGAAATGATACTTGCTTCTGGAGATGTGGGTGTTCGCTGGTTGTGTCAATTATTTAATGACATCCTCAGGGAAGACGCGACACCTACTGAGTGGACGAAGAGTATCCTACTCCCGATTTTCAAAGGCAAAGGTAATCTGTGAGTCGTACAGAGGTCTCAAACTTTCTGAAGTGGCTCTGAAGATCTACGAGCGAGTTTTAGAAAAGAGAATCAGAAGTCATGTCTAACATCAATGAGATGCAGTTTGGTTTCATGCCAGGCAGAGGTACGACTAATGCTATTTTTATCACGAGACAGCTTCAAGAAAAATATCTGGAAAAAACCGGAAGCTCTATTTCGGTTTCGTGGACCTCGAAAAGGCCTTCGATAGGGTCCCTAGAGATCTGATAGCTTGGGGATTGCGTAAGGCTTTTGTGGATGAGTGGCTGGCGAATGCAGTGATGAGTCTGTACCACAACGCATCAACGTCGGTGCATATGCACTCGGCATGCAGTGAATCCTTCAGCGTGAGTTCTGGACTTCATCAAGGGTCAGTACTGAGCCCATTGCTATCTGTTTTGGTAATGGATGCAATTTCATCCGAAAGAAGCGGTGGTCTTCCTTCAAGGTGCTTTATGCTGATGACCTGGTAGTGGTGGCAGAGAGTGAGACAGAACTTCGTCAAAAACTAAACGCCCTTTAACTCAGCCTAAGTTTCCCTGTAGTACCTGTCGAAAGGGTGCCGGTTCCAATTTTGTCCAATGTATTGTTTGCCGCTTATGGACGCACAAGAGATGTAGCGGAGGTGGAGCGAGCCTGTCCTTCATGTATAAACCTTGTCAAGGCCAATGACAGGTTTGCTTCTTACATGTTTCTCCAGCTTCTTGGAAAAGAAGACGTCTTGAAAAGGAACCGTCCTAGATGGCTCGGGCATGTTCTCCGGAAACCACAGGATAACTGGGTCAAGAAGGCGTATGGTTGGACCTACCAAGGTCAACACCGAGAGGCCGCCCTAAGAAGACGTGGAGCGAAACGGTACTTGCTGATTGCAAGGAACTTGGCCTGAAGGAGAGTGATGCTCCCAAATGTGAATAGTGGAGAAAATCCATTGGAAAAACTCGTCCTCCCCTGTGAGGAATGGACAATGGACGTAAAAATAAAAAGTAAAAGTAAATAGGTAAGCAAGTAAAGAGACATCCTCAAGTTCACAATGCATGCAGGATACTACTCGCACTAAAGGGCAGATTGCTAGAAGGGGATTTAAAGCTATCAGAAAACGGATCAGTTGATTACTGAGAAGCTCATAGGCATGAATTCGTATAAATGAGCATATCTACCATTATACACTCACATCACATTTACTTTTCTTAATGAAAGAAACATGATTTCTTTACAAATTTTGTGTAATTACTTTTCTATTGTTGCAGTCTGATTTTGTTTGTGAAACTTTGCGAATGTTCTTTTCTTTTAAAGATATGTTTTAGCTCTAACGATTTATATATATATTCTAATGAAAAATACAAAAACAAACAGATGTTTCTCTCGTTGAACTTTATCAATGCCTACCAAATGTTACAAGCATATAAGACGAGTGGTTGAACATACATTGAAACATATTGCAAGAGCTGTATCGACTTCACATTTATTGGTATTTAAAATCATCTAACATTGACAAATCGTGTCATGATCAATTCCTTGAAGAACAACAGAGCTATCGGATCAAACACGGCAAAATGTGCCCTTTTGTTTATCTTTATTTCTCATTGTGTCTATGACGCATTATAAACATGTGCAAATGACGTTTCTATGTAATTACCGCACTATTACAATTTATCGTCCATGACTACTGTATATCATCATTTCTTTCACGGTATCTCTTGAGGAATTAATATTGAGTAGACGCAAGTATATTTGTTTATACAGGGTAATATTCAACTTCGATTTCGTTCGATCTTACGAGTATGTCCTGCAATATTTGATTGACAAATCCACTTGTGATTGAAAAGACCGTCCTGCGGTGATAATTTTTTTTACAGAATACTCACTCCTTTTACATGCATGGTCATTTTATCAGCTTGGCCTACGTATGTTTTAATATTAAATCTACAAAACCGCCTAAAATCAATTACAACGTTCTTAAAATGCTTCAATATTTCAACCAGGGTGTATACTACATCAGGAATTTTCAAATCCAGGAGATATCCAGGAGATATTATTGCAAAAATCAAGGAGCCTATCGAAATTTTTATGATCGTCATAAAATGACCATCTCGTGTCATCGCCATTTTAACAGTGCCGTTACCTACTAGGTATTTCGTATTTCTCTTTTTTCTGCTTCTTTTGTGTCGAATAGCCTAATTCCAAAGCATTAATAATAACCGTAAAATCGTTTTGCCTCATTAAAGCTTAAAAGTAACTGCTGCTATATGTTTCAACACTACATTGCTATATTTATCAAACACTCAGTTATAAAACGAATTACGCTTTTATCTGGTTTTCAAGTGGTCACAAACTAGTCTTCAAGTTTTTGAGCAGCGTAGCTCGATCGTCAAGTTTCAATATTGTTCAATTCACAATCCAGTTCAGCAACACGTTTGCCTTTAACTTGATGATCTTCATTCCTTTTTAGTTTGAGTGCCATTACACGTCGCCGGCATAAATACTTAACCGATTCAATCAAAGAAGCAGTTGGCGAAACATGCAGAACCCCTCTATAATACTGAATGGCGTTATGGACCACACGTTTCGACAAGATTGAACTCTCATGAAGATTCTCTATTAGCATATCCTTGCTTATGTTGAAACCACCTTCTACTGCCGCTTGACCATGGAATCAGGCCAAAACCTTCTTCACTACTGCCTACAGGTGTTAAGAACTTTCTTTGTTTCGTAGAAGACTGCAGTAGAGGTCGTCCAATCGAAGTTTGTCGATGTCAGATTTCTAAAGAAAACGATAAGCAGTTAAATTTTGGTATTGATGCATGCAGTACCAGTGAAATTTACCTGTAGTTCCTTTTTCGTTAGATCTGATTGAATGAAGTCGGAATATTCCTGCTTTGCCCAATCAGTCAGAGATACAGAAATGCAGTTGGAATCGATCATTCTGTTCAATAAAATGTCAAAACGCATTTCGCAAAGCGTTGAAGACTTGGTTAAAATGACAAGGGGAGAGTGATGCAGCGTCTTTAACAAGATCGTGTTTCAGCGGACTCCTCTCAAGTATTTTGTAAGGCGATAAGGCAATAGCGAGGGGCTTGACCTAACTCCAACATTCTGCGTGGATGAGAATTCTTTGGGATACTGCGTTTGGCTCCGAATTCCAGATCCACTTGCGATATTTCCTTCAGATTTGCATCGTTATTCAGATCACGTATCAGAATTTTGGAAGCGTCTGTCCCCACCTCCGGCATGACCGATGCCTTAACGAATCTTTTCAATGTACATCATCTTTGACAAGGCCCATCAGAAAACCGTGTAAAAATGGGATCATAGGCTTGTCGTGTTGAAACCGCCGTAGAAATGGCTCAAACTGAGACGCTACGGAGCTGAAAAAATGCAGCTTCACTGCAGGAAATGGGTCATTGATTGCATCAACGACTGTTGAGAATGATACTACATGCAGTTGAGGTTTCACATCGACGCAATATTTCTCAATGTTCGGTAGAATCTCTATTGCTCTGTTACATACATCTTTGTTTTGTACCTAACCGCATTTACAAAAAGACTTAGGAAATGCGGTTGAACCTGTAATATGTGTGGCCAATAATCAGCCCTGGAGAATCTTTGAAAAGGTAGTACATGCTTTGCAGTACAGTTGACAAATCCCGAGTACTTTTTTCAATCCATACTGCAACGCTCCACTCACGAATGACATGTAGCGAGCATGTACCTGTTTGGAGCAATTCCTTCCCATACTTGTGCTGAATTTTTTCAGAAAATCTTCGGTGAAATGATTGACTGCCATGCTGATTTGCAACAATCTATTGAAGACATCAACAAATGAGCCACTAATTTTATCCAATGCTTTATTGACACTTTCAAATATGTTTTCAGCTTTCGAGTGAGTGAGAAATACTGACGTTACATAATCACTAACTACAACACCAGTGCTCGTTGAAATATCTAATCCACAGATCTTGATGTCCCCTTTGAACAATTTTGTTTAATGCCTCATCGAAAGGTATGCTAAACTCCTTGGACGTATGTACTCTGGCTAGTATCTCTTTCTGAAAATGTGGAGATAGTCCGAAAGTCACGACGTAGCCTAACTTATCTTTGGCCATTTGGTTGTTGTCAACAACAGGGTGGTTCTTGAACATCGCTTGAAATATAGATTGTTGATCATCACATGATCGTTGTGAACGGTGTTTCTTTACCATATCCAAGGCCCAAATTATTTCTGCTTTGATATACTTCATTTTTTCATAGCTGCTGTAATAGGAGCCGTTCACGTTTCCGGGTTAATTGTAGAAATTTTACTTGTGTGCATCGATGAAGATGCATCAGCATTCATTGAAGATGATGTAGTTGAAGTCAAGGATGTGGGAACGTCGACACTACGACGAACAAGATTCACTAACTGATAGTCATTGGATGCAACTACAAAATAGGAGTCACTAATATGTTTTCGAAGTCTGAGACACCCACCGAGTTCGACAATTCATGTATACGAAAAAACCTTAAATTAACACAGGTAACCTTAAACAGAAAGAAAACACACACCAACATTATTTTACGCTATCAAATGAAATCGAAAAGCACAAACGAAGAATAAGTCACCGAAAAGCATAATTACATTTTGTTTACATTATTGCAAACGTTAAAATGTAGCTCAGGACGTTTTTCACAACTTTTAATTTCGACGAAATCAGGATTTATCCAGGATATACAGGATATCAAGGCCAAATTTTCAAAATCAGGATTTATCCAGGATATCCAGGATATCCAGGCCTTGTAGACACCCTGTTCAACATTGTCGATGTGTATTTGCACATGTATCAACAAGACAAAGATCATGATGATCAATCGAGAAGAAACTGACACAGACGTGCAAGTAAACGACACACCAATACAGCAAACGTGGCAGTATAAGTATTTAGGTTCCATCAAAACCGCAAATGCTAGTTGCGACACTGAAATACGCAAACGCATTGCGATCGCAAAGAAGAAAATGACTGACTTATTGCCTTCATGGAGAGACCGCGGAGTACACCCAAATCTCAAGGCGAAAGTAATGAAAACCCTGCTGTGGCCTATCCTACTGCACGGGTACGAGGCATGGACGATGAGAGCTGTTGATGAACAAAGGATCAACGCAGCGCAGCTCTGGCTCTATAGACGGCTACTGAGAATCAGCTGGATCCAGCGAAGAACTAATGCCAGCATACTAGGTCAACTCCACACAGTGCCAGATCTTATGAACAACATCAAGAGACGCAAACTGAGGTTCTTTGGTCACGCATGCAGACACTCAGAGCTAGCAGCAGTGGCAATACAGGGACGCATCAATGCGAAACGACGACGCGGACGACCAATACATGCAATGCATCGACAACATCACCAACTGGACGGGAATGCGGCTCCCAGAGCTTGTAAGAAGTACTCAGGACAGAGTAGAATGGCGTCACTTCGTGATGCTGAAAGCCGTCTTTCATCGAGGCAGCCAATCGTCGAGCGCGACGCGCTGTGAAGAATAATAATTCTATATTTCTATGCTCACTTACGTGATAACAAAAGAAAACTTTGACGAAAAATATGCTTGTAGATGTATCACTAACTCTGATCCTGACCGTAATGATCATACTTTATGTAATGGTTAGTGGGCCTCCTAATGTGACCAAAAATTAATTAGAAGCAGAAGAGCCAAGAAGAGAATTCTCCATCAAATATATTCAACAGTGGTAATAAATCGAGTCATTAAGGCTGCAGTCAGCTGATGGGGTTTTACCAATGCTAATGACAGACAGAGACGATCGACTAATAAAATAGACGTGGAACACGGTATGGCTGCTGCAACAGCAAAGAGCTCAAAGAAGCTGTACCAAAGAAAATCTAAACTATTTCAGAAAATCTTGAGGAATACAGACCACGTTCTCCATCGACTACTAACACCAGAAAACCACTATCGATGGAATCTCAGACTAAAGCTGAATCGACTACAGAAATCTATGAGTACTGCTATCAGCGGAGACAGATAAATTTTATCTTTCTTGATTTAAACTCATTTTTTGTCTTTTGTTTTGTTAACGCTATGTGTCCAGTTATTCCAAAATGAACCTTATGATCATCATTATTAGAAATCTTTGCTACCTGAAAACTCTTTCAGTCAGGTATTTACAGAGACAAAGATTATTAGTTAGAAGTTGACATTCGTTTCTATAAGATTTTACCTGAATGCCTGGTGAGATATTTTGTTTGTGTTATGAAAGGCATGTTAAGTTAGAGTTGAATTTCTTTCTCCTCTTTGTATGATGCATGTTGAACTTGTCTTTACATGGTGAACTCTGGATAAACTAATGAAAAATCAATTATCCGCTATAGCAAAAAAATGACTATTTTAGATTACTCCTACTCTAATCAGCCAATATTCTGCTTATTTCAATTCATCTCAGACCACTTCAAACCTTCGAAGCCTCTAATTAATACAAGCAGCTTATCTACACAATCGTTGACACCAACATAAAGGCTCATACTTCAATGTGGGCGGCGTTGAAATTCCTGTCACTATCATGTTTTACCATACAAAATAAGCATGATGAGATCCAAACACTCAGAAGTATACAAAGTGGTCTTTTATTTGACATTAAAGTACTCAGGTACTGCAATCAATGACGTCATTGAGATAATCAAGTAAAACAATTAAGCTCTTTTAAGTACAATAATTTTCAAGTTGTTAACACGCTAAGGTGATGTGTGATCTGCTGACCTTACAATAGACAACAATAGGATGATGAATGAACACTAAATTAAAATGCAGCAGTCAGCGCATCGTCATTGAATAGGTTAATCAAATCTCTGGTGAAGGCTTTAATTATTCTCAATTTTCATTGTCATTGGACTCAGAAATTGTTCAAAATTCACCAAAAAGTCTTATGAAGATGTGTCATATCTTTAACGATGATTTAGTATTATCTATTCGGCCGTTCCTGAAAATGCCGTGCCCGGGTAGTCGATTTGAAATATAGCCGGACCGGACCCGGATACTCAAACAGATTTACCATGGGAGAGAACCAGTCGACTCAGACATGTGCCCAGTTATTCGGCAGTAATCGGTGTCAATATCAAGTGTATGACTTACATGTCCTAATCGAACTTCTGCTTTTACCCATCAATGCTAAAGCCTATAACCTAAATGCATGGGCCTGCTGACTTTCAGGCCTCAATGAAAAAAATTATAGAAAATATGCGAAAATCAGACTGAAGATGCGAAAAATGAGACAAGTGCATAAATACTTTTGCTTTTTCGATCCTTTTGTTGATTATAAGTTTCGACTGCAATGCAATCATTCGATTCATAATGGAAACTTATCTACTGCAGGGATTAGCCATAGATGGAAATCGGCCGAGAATTTTGGGTCCGGTCCGGCGACAAGCATAAGTCCCAATTCAGGCCGGCTTCATATTGATTTAATACAAAATGTAGCGAAAACTGGACAATACATTACCAGTGCTGTATGTATATATATTGCATATATTTAATTATTATATATTTTGTGCTAGTCATATATCAGATCAAATCGGCAGTGCAGCATAGTAACAGAGAGCACCCCGATGCCGTTATTCAACCGTATGGAAGAAGTTACATGAGCTATTACACTATGTCAGTATTTCCAAAATTAATATCAAAGTCATTGCGGAGATGTCAATCTTACCTGGAAACGTGTATTACATGCAATTGCATGCAACAATGTCAACAACATAACTAATTTTAGGCAAATCGCGTATTTTTAATTCCAGGGATATTATTGGTCAAAACATGAAGTGGTAAAAGCAGAGGTGCAGTCGAGGGTATCCTATACGCGGGAATACACCGCATGTCCGTTGAATAAAATTATCTGTTAGCGCAAATTCACAAGAAAATATAACCAAGTGTCACCACAGGAGTGTTATTGGATATTTCACCATGTTCAATCATTTTACCGTTAATCATTTCATCCGTGCCTCATGAAAATTTCTGATCATAAATGAAGAGATCTCCACTTACAAGACATGAATATCCATGATAAGGTAAACACGTCGTTCAATACTATGCAGTCACTGTTTCGGGAAATCTGGGAGTTTTACAAAAAGATGGGTAAAAAACAAAATTGAGCAAATAAATGCAAAACAATACTTCATTTTGCGGCCACACATCCTCGAAATTGATTATACAGTGCTTTCTTGATAATTCGTCATCCATCGGGACATACAAAAAATGGCGAATTAGGCATATTGGAGAATTAACAGTATAAATAAATTTCCATAATCAGCATCTTCAAAACTTGTGTATTTGTGTATCATGTATTCGCAACTGATTCTTTCCCGCTAAATCAAGCAAAGAATTTCTACAGCTAATGTCTATTGACGATTAAACGACCCTTCAGTAAATACTAGGTAGATGATCAAGATGGGTCTGGCCAGACCCGAGCCATGTCTATGTCTTCATGAGCTACACACAAAATTTTCCGAATCAGGCCATATTGAATTATATCAAGGCAATATCTGAAATTTCGTTTTACGTTTCTATTGGTCCATCAGTAAACATTTGTCGTCTCATGGTCGTCTCCATCAGTAAATTGTTGCAATTATTGATGTTTTTATACCACAATGTTAATACAATCATTGGATTAACAAATGATCTTTGCGTGTTCCAAGCAAATGTTTTGATACAAATGTTGAATGCTTTGTCTATACCAAAACTCTTTACAAACTTCCGCTAGCGAGAGAATTTTGTGACAGCGCTAACATGGGAATGTGTTCGATGTTCAGGTTTCTTGACGAATTAAGCGTAGAGATTAATATAAAGATTTGCGAAATAGGGATGGAAAAGTGACGAATTACGAATTACGATGTGCAACATATGAAACTTAATCGGGGAGCAGGAAATGTGGCGAATTATCCCGAAAATACTACTATTGCAATCTTCCTGTCTCGATTGAAACCCTACTGTTCTCACTTCTCAGTAAATGTGACCTTTTTTATTTAACGCTTCACAATTTGAGGTCCTTTGAAGTTCCTGGACAGAACCTACGAGGTCACCCCAAGAAGCGATGGCTTGATAACATCAAGGAGGATGTGCGAAAACTCAATCTTCATAACATCAGCCCACAAGACCGAACAGTTTGGAGAAATGCCATCAAGGTGGACCAGCATTCGACGGCGTCCAACCATTGCAAAACGGTGAAAAGAAGATGTTAAACCAATTGCATGTATGCTTGCAGACTAAACCCAACATCAAGGTGGACAAAGAGAAGTCAGTGCATAAGAAACAAATCATGCAAGGAATCATGAAATATTCTGCCTAAAACGATCATCGTTTATTTTCTGTAATCGTAAAAGAATATATTACAAGATATAGAATAGACGGTTTCAAGTGTGGGGGACTGACTATCACCGTTCAGTGATATAGCGGTTTAAAAAGTGGTGTCCCGCATGCCGCAACCGATGCGTCGCCAATGAGCATTAGGATTACACAATAGGCAGGTTATTAACTTTGCTAATATCGTGCGCAGATAACGCAATGAGCTGCTATAATCAGACAGCACATCGTTTGCTATCCGAAACTGTTTCGATTAATAATACATATATTCATTTCAAGAATGGACTGCCACAATCCCTTGCTGCAGATTATCGTGATCAAGCATCTCTCACAAAAGCAAACACGATTCTATATGAGTAATTTCACTGACATTTTAGAAGAGGTTGCGGAGAAATTGGATGTGGGATGCAAATTTTCAATTGTTCCCAATTGCTACACGATCAGCACTTTTTGCTCATAATACTTTGAGTCTTGATAATCTCGGTAGCCTGCTAATGTCGAGTCTTCGAGATCCCCAATCCGGGATAAACCCTATCTTACTCACATCGTCCAAACTCAATTAATTATTTAAAATGGCTTATTTATATCTATATAAGATTCCGGGACCGAGATTTCTCAGGATATTGGAAGTCCTACATTTCGAGTTAATGCATTCATCCATGTAGGATTAAATACTAGCGTAATAATAATTAATGAATTTTTATGGTCCACTGAAATTATTAATGAAGAACTCCTGGTCTACACAGCGAATGGAATGGAATGGATAATGATAGAATAAATAATAATAATAGAATAATGATAGAATAAATAATAATAATAGAATAATGATAGAATAAATAATAATAATAATAGAATAATGATAGAATAAATAATAATAATAGAATAATGATAGAATAAATAATAATAATAGAATGGAAAAATGATTTCTATTTGTGGAGTGTTGTTGATTTCACTCACGATATGCCAGATGAAAGAAAGACAAAGACATTGCATCACTTGTTAGAGTGGCAGGCTTCCATAATAAATAGTAATCAGGTGATCCGTTTTATAATATAATGGAAAATGCTTCCGCCGTTGAAACGCCGAAAAGCATCGAGCGCACAGGGGTCGAAGAAAAGAAAACTACATTAGCATGAAAGTTCAATCAGATAATTGCTCAAATCTAAAGTCAGACTTATTGCGTGCACAAGTCGATAAAATGCATACCAAACAGAGCTGAGTTTAGCACTTAGTAATCGTATATTGAATCGCATTATCAGCAATATCAGGAATCTGCTGATAATTCATGATATTGGATGAAATACCAAATATTCTGGCTTGTTTCCATTTTTTCAACTGAGGATGCAACTCAATATTTAATTATTCTATTTACAGTATATAGAATCGGTCTAGCAGTTAATAAAGGTGTAATAACTCTTGAGCTATATAACTGATAGACTGAAACATTTGATACTTCCTCAAATGCTTATTTTAATCAGGATATCTCCGTGATTATGGAAGGTCTAAGTGTGATTAAATGTAGCGACTCGCTTTTCTGTGGGCGTCTTGTGGAGACCAATCAACATAGTTTTTAAGGTCCAGGTATTGCACCGAGTCAATGCATACGCTAGCCTGTATCTGTTATTATGTAATAAGCCCTAGTAAAAAATAGCATTTATACGCAAATTCTTAGTTGGATTCAAGCGTATGCTCAAAGAAAATGTTAGGACTACAACCTTGGCTGACAGCAAAAGTTACACTCTCCAATCACTTTAAAGCTTTAGTAAAGTTTCAGAACCGTCACTCATTGGAAGACGTTCGATTAGAGAGCAGTCACAATATGGCAATATCGCAATCGGTCAGTGTGACTGGATCGCGGTCGGCACGACAGGTTCATTGACATCGGCAGAGACTTCAAGAGGTGAGAACAAAATCTGACTTAAAGGAGGTCGGATGACGATTTATCGGCATCTGATTTACTGATTCTCTACAAAAGGGTATACTACACTGATGACGGCAAATAAGCCAGAAACGTTTGTAGTTCCCGTAATGATTTAAGTCAGATTTTGTTCTCACCTCTTGAATTTTTTCCTTTCGGGGTCTCGACATGTATAGATTAATCGGCAGAGACTTTGTGACCAAAGATGAGACGAGGTGTAATTGGAGTGAGAGTTGCACGGAGGTCGAACAAACCAATGTGTCATTCAGTGAATGAGGATGATAATCAAAGCAACAGCCACCTACCACCATGGCAATTTCCATGCAATCGAGTAGCACACGTCAAAAAAGATCAATTGAAGACAAGAAAACAATAGGCGAAAGAGATTCAAAAATGTTCTAAGGGGTCCAAGAGTCAGTTATCTCTAGCAATTGATTTCTCCGCCATACTGAGACAATTTGCTACGTAAAAAATGATAAGAAGAATTCGATATACATGTACAGTGTATAATCCGCTATCAGACATTATATTCAACAAGGCATCAGACGAACAACAGTGTCTTCGTTCTCGGCTTCCTTTTCAATGCCGATTCTCATCACTTCAACACTTAAGGGCAGAAAATTTCAAAACATGTGTCAATTTCAACTTCCAAAATACGACAAATGATCTCCCCGGGTTCAACAATACCATTACACTTTATTCGCTGAGTAGAAACCAATCAGAACAGCCAACCAGTTCCAGCACTATTGTCGTGAATACAGCGCTATTATTGCCCATACATGCATCTTCCAAATCGAGATTCCGCCAAATTTTTCCTTAGTTTAGTTTGTCAACAGATTATTCCTTGTTTGCATAACAACCACACAGTAGCATATCCAAAACAAAAGAAAATACACCACTAATCTCGCCATAGAAACCCCTCATCTACAGCACCGATAAATGCACGCAAAACTGACATCTTGATTACTCCAACGTCATGTGATCCACAATCAATTAGAACTACTAGCTCATATAATCGGTTTCAATATTTGTCAAACGGAATCGCTAAGTCAATATTCACTTCTCAAGTCGAGGTGGACAAACTAAATTGGTGGCAACTGACATCACCTTTCCTCTTTCTCCCTAGCATCAATTTTGGTCATCCTTACCTCTCACATCGATAAAAAACAAATGAAAAACATGACCAGAACATTTAATGGTGCACACTCGAAGTTAATCTAATATTTTGAACAACATTTCCATAGCCTCCTCCTTTACAAAATGATTATTAGGCAAACATTCGAGTATTCATCATGTCGTTGAGCAAACAAATTAATGTGGTCGATTGCCAGTTGATATTTTTGTAAAAGGATTTCTAGTATATATGACTGAATTTCCATAGATCCGGAGGATGAAGTGTTCGTCTTTCACTCCATTCTCCGCTCCTTTGATTTCTGAACCAAACCATTCCGTTCATGAGAAAACATTCTTTCAGTTCATGTTATCTGTTTCGCCGGTCGTCACTTAAACCGATAATAATAGATGTGTGAAAAAATTATGCCAGTCATCGCCAAGATGTTAATGACATTTTTATCTGTGATCTATGTTTTGAGACTGATTGAATTTTCAAGTTTTAAAACCAATTCTGGTTATCGTCTTTTAAATCTATTTCCCTCACTAGGTTGGTTTGCTGAAATAAGTATGCCCAATAAGCTCTAAAATTCTGGAGGCCGATGAGTGAATTACCAGCCCCAAAGCTTTCCATTATCAGATTCTTAGAGCAAAATGGTCACAAGCCGCGGTAAAAATAGGCAGTTGTCAGCAGAACATGTAGTTGACATAGAATGTTGAATTCAAGAAATGCATCTCCGAGTAAGAAAGTTCATTTATTTCGTCATATACCTGACCAATGACGTATGCGTGCGATCTACAATACTAGGCACCTACCCTAAGATGTGCAGCAAGTCCGCTTGCATATATTTATTCAAAAACTAAATGACATATCAGATTGCAACGTAGACAAAAGCAAGAAGTGAATGATACAAGACAAAATTGAATTTTTGTATGTACTTTTTCGGCAAATGCAGACCTGCCTCAAGTCTGCATTACTTTGATTAATAAATAAAATTACTTTGATGGTCCTATTATAGCCTTCGGGCACTGAAATGTTCTTTCCCAGGGAGTGAGGAGGATCTTATTCTCATGAAGATGAGTACTACACGCATGTGGGTATTGTGCATCAGTACTTGCAGCTTTGTCGATTGTCAATTTAATGTGACTTGATCAAGAGTTATGTGTGATAGTGACTGAAATGATAGTTGCGTACTTTACTGACATGTCATCTAAGTTAGTGCACGTTCAATTACTAATGAATACTGTCTTTTGCAAGCACAATGCAAATAGAATAATTAGTTTTAAGTTGCATACTCAGTTGGAAAATGGGAACAGAATAGCTACCATTTTATTCAATATCAGGAATCATCAGCAGGCACAGCTCACATCTCTCAACATCGACACAAGTCCATATTTTAACTTGCAACCACATTCAGGGTAAATTTGAGATACGCAATCAGCACATTAATTGAAATGTCAGGGATAATAGTAGATACTGGTTTTCACACCCCTGACATGTCGACTAAGTCTATTGATGAATACCCCAGAAATGTCACGTACTGCGTTACTGTGTATCTTACCTTTACACCAGGTATGGCCGCAAGGTAAAAAAGAGAGTTGTGTCGATATTGAGAGACGTGAAATAGTGCTTGCAATGTGACTTAATCTTCAATGACATGATACTGCAAATTTCAAATTTACTAACTAATGTTAAAATTCACATAATTATGCCCTTTTCAACTTCCGGACGAAGATTGTTGTTAGTAGCCCATCTCACTGTCCTCAATCGAAGCCGGTTGAAGCTAAATAATTCATGAAGTCATGATTTGAAAAGACGTTACATGTGAAACTATTCAAAACTTCCCATTTTTCTACTGAGGATGTAGCTTACTATTTAATACATGTAGTTCTACTAAAGATTTTCATTTCAAGAATATTCAATTCATTCATTGTAATGTTTCAACAACATTAAACATAACCACATCACAAATTTATACAACGAAGGTAATGTAGCTTTTATCAGAGTAATTAATCATCTACATTTTAAATTTTCTCAATCCATGAATATTACAAGATTTCCAAAAGATCGGAACCGTTAATGTCTATCCATAATAAGGTACAAATGTGTGGTCTATTTTCTAATTAAAAAACTGAGGATACTAAAAGATGCAGGCAACCACTTCAATATTCATACTATTTCAGTTCAGGCAATAACCAATAAATACAAATTACGTTGTTACAATGACTTTCGTACACAAACTAGGCGATGGCGCTTTTTGTGGCCGTTGCATAAATAAGAATGATTTAACTATTCTCCAAGGAAACGGTTAAATATCTCTCAATCTCACGTGTGACATGAATCTTTCGTTTATCTTGAAGTTTATTTTGACAACCATCCCTGAAGTCAGCTCAAAATTAGAAATCACGAATGAACAATGAAATGATTATTCAACTTTCCTATAGCTCTCACAGAATTGATGTGAAAAGACAAACAAGCGCATCTGCCTTTTAGAACAATCAGTCAGAAATTAATGATTTGTTCTTTAAGACTGCAAGATTAATTGTTACTAGGTTGTCCTTGTGGTGGATGCAACTATTGATGTATTGTTCTCGGCAATAATTGCGTGTGATCATCTAAGACAAAAAAACGTGTCAATCTAATGATGATTAGATAACAATTCCGAAATTTCGTATATCTTTATTCATTCGACAACTAATAGCTCAGAATTCATTATTTTCTATTAATAAACGTAATGTCTGTGCAGCTCGTGGCGATAACTACTGTCATCTGCATACGATCAACTTAATGCAATTAGCGCTGTACTCAAATCAGAGGGAGGAAACACAAATTCATGCAACTTTGAGATGTGGGAGCTAAATATAAAAGAATGTAAACGAAATTTGCGTTTTACACATACACATAATATATTATATGTAGTATATTATATATGGTGCATGCGTTGATCCCGCCGATTATAAGTGAAGAACCAAAATTGCCAATAATATCTAGATACTGTCTCAAACAACTACGTATTGTCAGCGATATACGCTTTTGTTAAATGTCGATATCTGTGATCGGCAAATCATTTTATTTATTTTTTTTTTTTGAAATGAAAATATACCACTTTTTAGTGAAATATGCGTAGGCCTGCACCTGAAATAGATGTCGTCATACAAATTTTTCGATTTGCACTGGTACCATGCTACTATTACTACTCTTAGCAATGAAGTTAAAATTAGATTGCATGCAGCATCGATATATTCCAAATAATGAAAGGCCGAAGAAAGCAGTTTAGTTATGCAAAGTTTCTTGTACACCAAAACTTAGGTAGGGCCTATATATTAGACATCGTGAGTTTTGATTTAAGCTTTATACAATCGAATTACAAATACGCCTACAGTTGGTTGGACCAACAGTATCTAAAATACGAAAAAAGGCTAAAAATATTTAGATTACAGTCAAGACTTCGAAAACATCAAGACAGTTATCAATGAGTTCAATGTTCAATCATAAGCCTACTGGAAGTCTGAAGTAACCAGCAATATATGAGATATACACTGCACATGTAGAGCTAATCCCACAAAACGGCGGTCTTTATTGACCAGAATCTTAATTATCCAAGTCCGAAATGTCTAGCTTTGACCGTACTCGTATTTCCAAATTTCAAAGATTCGTTTACATATTGCTAATAATTTATTCATGAGCTTATATTATACTTGCATTATAGAAACTAAGACAAGTCAGAAAAAGCAATTGCAAACTAGTGTTTTCAAACTAGCATTGTTTGACAATCCGTGTGGTAGACGGACTGACAGACAATAGCCTGTTGCTTTCCGCTATATGAATCAACCAGCAGGAACGTAATCTCCGCAAAAAACTGAATCTCTTCATAAAAAAATTTTCACCGTATACAGATACTTGTTTGAGTCGACAATCTACCTATACGTATATACTTACTCTGTGCTTGACACACTATCATTTGACAGGTCAAAGTTCATGCAATTGTCAACTCATTGTTTACTGAAATTACAACCTTAACCTATCTCACAAAAACCGATTAGCTTAATCCTTGTTAGATCTATTGATCAGTCATATATCACATTTCTATCATGATATGCTTCTTTTTTTATTGCAGTTTCAAGTGCACTGAGAAAAGTAGCCAACTCTAAGTAAAACAGTTAAATCCAGTTAGTGCAATGTCATGGTCGAAATTACATGTAGGCTTATATCAAATTACCATGAATTTTATGATCAAATGATTGACTTAAAATTTCTGAAAATTGAAATGTTTTGCGGCCGTGTTCCACACTAAGTTTTCCATTCTAGATCAATTGCATAATATAAAACCGTTAAATACGACTTCTTTCCGCAAATTTGCAAAATCTTGACCTAATCATTATACCAACTTGTCGCTATAATTTAAAAAAATGCTATTTTCATCACACATTTGTACCAGGCAGGAATCAGAACTTTCATGCAGCTATTTCAAGCGTACTATGGAGAGTACTATAGAACAGTAATCGTCAAATATTAATTGTGCAGTTTCATTTGTAATTATTTGGATGTATTAAATTAATTGATCAATTTATGATTCACTATGTTTGCTAATTGTTACAAGCAACACAATTACTACATTGAACTCCAGCGTACAAAGTGCAAAAATATTATACTTCACAAGCCTTTGTTTCTGGTCTCTTTTCATGCAAATTTCTTTATAGGTTTACAAAAAGACAATGCACATGCGGAGCATGTATACAGCATTGTTTTTTAATAAAACGCGAAATGTGCGTTTCATGATATCATCGTTAAAAATGATAATAGCGTCATCAACAACCGATTGCATTTTACCAAGTGCAAATATATTCAGCGCGAAAACTCTCATCCCATTAACATACAAGTGCAGCAAACGTAATTTGCTGCTGCTTTCAAGCTGATTAGCAGCTTTGCGTGACTTTTGTTTACGCACGTAACTAATCCGACAAGGAATGTACTCAAATAATATTTTGCTGACGATAACATCGAAAACGATTGAAGAACCGGTTAAACGTACAAAGTCAACGACGGCAGAAACAATCAAGAATCAAGCAGTGATCACGAAATGGAGAGTCCATGAAATCTAGACTAATTTCAGGAGCTCGTGGAGAGTAACATGAGACTATGTCTGCTCAAGTACTGCATGATGAGCTAGCCATGATGACACACGTCAAAGTCATGATAAATATACGACGAGCAGCCATTCTAGATACTTATAGCTAACTTGGAGTTTGAACCATTCCGAGACGCACTGATCCCTTGTTGGAGAAACACAGCGTGTACAACTGTCAAGGAATTTAAATTGTTCACGTCTGTGGACATCCTTCTACCCTGTGCCCTTAGGAACTTTATCATTTCAGATATAATTTGAAAGTTCTTATCTGAGCTCTGTCAAATTGATTTTTGTTACTTTTCCTTCCCCCACCAAAGGCGCGAAGCCTCATCATAAACACAATTCATTGACTCTGGAATCCACTAAATCGATAAGATATTTCAATGAGCCCGGTCTCTGGCGCCACCATGAGAGATGGCATGCCAGCTGTGAATCGAACCCAGTCCCCGAAATGCAAACGCGGCATGAAGACCACCAACACTAACGAACCACATCCTACACGATCATGCCAGGGACAAGCATAGCTTTAAGCACGCATTACTACAGAGTCATTTTTCATGTTGCTGCCAGGAACAAGGTGCATTGAAACATCTTTCGACCTCGTGAACGCCAGAGGCAATGCAATCGATTCTCTGAGGTCGCTTGGAAGCATTTGCTATTGCCGTATCATAAAGTTAGGGGTGGGCACCAGAATTGATTGACTGAACATTCTATAATCATTTTTCATGATCCTTGATATTTATCCACATGTGAAACAGGAATCGAAGTAGGATATCAAAAATTACTTCACACTATTTTATTTCATTCTGATAAACGTCTTCTCTTACCTGGACACCAGCTTTCCGCAAGTCTTCGATAGTTTGTTTAACACCGTCTTGAAGTTGGTCTTCAATGCCCGTACATCCCAACAACTTGAGATTGTTCTCGATGGCTGCATAGGCCTCCACTAACCGCTCGTCACGATCATCCGATAGCTTTGCTTTATGCAGCATCGCATCGAATTCTTGGAACTCCTGAGGTGACAATCTCCTTTCTCCAATAACTAGTGTCCGCAGACCTTGCATGGCGTAGGCGTTGACACCTTCAAGGATGTAGTCGGAATCCCGGGAGTCGACACCTTTTGAGATCATGCTGGACTCGGCGCCCTTGCATAGTAAAGAATATGCACCATCTTCTAAGCAGCGAATCACAACAGACATGCATTTCCTATCAGAATCAAATTCGAGAGTGTGAATGACCTCGAACGTACGCTTCTGACCATGAACTGTTATCGTCATGACAGATCCTTCTTTCCCATGAAAAACGAATCCATACTTCCGACCGGCCTCGACAAACGCTTTTTCATCAGGTGATGCGGCGACGTATTCATAGCCAGATCCCAAAAGATCAGGTTGTGGACTAAAGCCTGGATTGTCACCAGCTAGGTCCCGCCGTTCTAATCGAACAGTATGACAAAGTGCAAGAACAGTAAAGAAGTTCTCCAGTTCTGGCGGCCAGTCTTTATTGAGAGGCATTACTTGACCGCTGTCTCCAGTCGGTCCGGACACAAATTTCGTGCGTTCACACAACCCCAGCTCCTCTATGTCTGAATAATATACACCATTGATACAGCACTGCCGGAACTGCATGTCGTTTTCAGTCAAAGTCCCTGTTTTATCACTAAATAAATACTCGATTTGACCTAATTCTTCATTCAAGTCTGATGTATTCGCCTTTGCTGGATGACATTCCTTCTCGTCGTACATCTGTAAGTCCCACTCAAAGAATTTAGAGCCGACAAATTTTTGTAATTCAATGGTAACATACAACGAAATGGGAATGAGATAATTGTAGAGGACAACGAATCCAAATATATCTTGCACCACACGCCAGGCAGTGACAGCAAAGGTAGGAATGTACCAGGCGCCCTTCACTTCATTCAAATAGCCCCGATAGATGTACAAAAGGCCTGTAGAAATGACAGACTCAGTCACAAGGAAAATAAGATACACAGCAAGAAAATAGTTCAGTCGATTTTCCACCCGAGAAACTTTTGCTATTTTTTCTTTGGAATTAAGAGCCATTTTCGTGTCTGGCCCTGTGTAAACGGCACAACCAAAAACATATTCTGTGTTCTTAAGGCGAGCGCCACGTAGCAGAATATTATTGGCTGAAAGAGGTTTAACTACTTCCTCGGAGCCACTACAGAATACCATTCGACCAAGAAATTTGTACAAATCGTCGATTGGTTGCTGGCACTCGATGTATGCCCGCAAATGTTCTTCGATCGATTGAGACGTCGAATAGCCCTTTGTTTCCGTCAATCCGGAAAACGTCTTTAGGTTAGTCTCACCATCCAAACTTGCGGTTGTGACATAGCAATCTCCACAAGGATCACTGCTGGATAACATCACCAAATCACAAGGAAATGTCTCATTTGCCTGGCAATAAACGATATCGCCTATCGTTATCTCCATCGCTTTCTTCTGGACGAGGTTTCCATTTCTAACTATCCGAATTAGCTGATTGTTCACCTGCGAGAAAGAAAAAATATGAATAACGGAACAAAACTTTTATATGTAGTACATAATCTAAACTAATACTAACGATTACATGGTGAAGTCATGATTTTACTTATAACGCTGGATATCGTAATTTCCGATAAATACAAGAAATAAATATGAAAAAATGACAGACCAATCTTGAAATTTTCCAGAATGCCGTACACACAAATAGGATGATGTATGATAGAATGGCTAATTGAATCTCTTAAAAAATGAATGATGAGAAATCATAGCGAATTAGGTATGCAATGCTAATTAATGAATAATACCAAACACGTCACTCGATTATGAGCAGCATACAAATAAGAAAAATTGTTGTAATGTACATGTATTTACATTTTATTTGAGGAGACAACGATAAAAGAAATCCTCCATGATTGGATGGATAATGAATGGATTATAATGATGCTGAATGAAAGTCTGTTGAGAATCATTTCATTAAATTCCTGATGTTTTTAACAAACAGATTCTATTCAACGCACTTCAGAACTGTAATCCAATATCGCGATCTAGAGATTATGTAACTCACCGAGACGATCTTTTATTCTATAAAATCGTTGCATTCCCATACATCAATTACTAAAACGTATCAAATTACATCATACAACAGATGGTCTAAGTCGTAATATTACTATTTGAGACTTGGTCTTGAACGCACTTAAGTGTGAGTACGAGTATTAGTGTTAGTGTATAAGTATTAATATGAGTACAATCCCTCTGTGAATCTCAGCAACCCAACCGTTCAGGTGCAGGAGGCAGAAGGCCATGACCAAAAAACTTAAGAGTTTTAGATTTCTCAAACTTAAATGTGAACTTGACTTATGACTTGTTGACCCAGATAATTAGTCGAGAGATTTTTGTTCTTTTATTGAGCAATTACGATACTATGACTAACGCACCCCATGTCGAATGCCAATGAATGTGTAATTTATTTGATTACATACTGATTTTGAATATGTGGCTTACTTCATACATCTATTTATCAATTATACGAGTATATCTGAGGACCGTCTTGCTTGTGGGAAGTCCAGTTCTTAGCTATATTTTTAGCTAAATCATTGACAATATTTCAATTTTCAAACACGTTCAATAACTGTCTAAATTTCGATAAAACAGGCTTTTTCTGAACGGGCCTAGGTCCATTTGCAAATTTGTTGTGCTTCAAGTTGAGATAACAGATCACCAATAGATTAATTTCGAATAGCCTAATATTCTAATTGTCAATCACAGAAGTTACAACCCTTTTACTCAATGCGTAACTCAATATTATTGCAAGCATCAACACTACCAAAGCATGAAAGAACTTGAACGCAAACACGTTTATCAAGAAAATTCATACGCCGAGTGAACATCATACAGAAGCAGCTTGAAATTATCAGCGGTACACCAGACAAAAAAGCTATCATAAAGCTGCCACAAAAACAGGATTTACAATTTTATAGTGTCATTTTCATGATTATATTGTTCATCAATTTTTCCATCTTTTATCTTAGACTCAGACAGCAACAATATCCTAATATAATCAAGAGGACATCTTCAAACACTTAAATGAAAGAACATTAAAAGGTTTTCATTCTGATGAAAGTAGGTCAAATTCATTAGGTAAACAGTTAAAAGAACACGTACTAACTACATGTATGTTGGTAGTGTACAAACGTGATAACATGTAAAGCATGAACAAATGTCCTATCATTCAGGCCACAAAGCAAGTTGCAATTTTTAGAGATCCATTATCAGAGCAAATGGGATACGCGATTTAAATAACTTGCTTTGAATTCACTTAGTTGATAGGGAACTCAGAGTTGGACACATAATAATGAATCATAATGTATCATGTTTTATCTATCATGAAATTAAGTAAATATCAATCGAAAACCTCTCCGATGTGTTTCTTATTAAGAAACAACGAATTTCTGATAGACTTGGTGCATAAATTAACAAATAATATTCACGCAAATTGTAAATTACAACTCACACACAGCACGCAAATTACAAAATCCGATGTGAAAGAAATGATTAAAGATCTCTATTATTGTTGAGTCTCGACTTTCTGAACACAGGTGACTCCATGACTTTCTCAGAGTAAATGGTAGGCTTCATTAAAAGCAACTAGACCATCGCGCCTTACGTATTTTAGCAATCATACAATGGAAAAATAATGAGAAGGAAGTTTCAATTACATAGGAAGATTGGACGATAGCGCAAAAGCGTCAACGCATGTACTATTGTGAGACAAATATCCCCAAACGTAGACAATAATGCGGCACGGTAATAGAGAAGTTATGTACGAGTATTAATACTTTCTAAGATGCAAGTACAAGTTTACAAATAAAGTTTAATTTCACAGGAAGAATGAATTAAAAATGATCAATTGTTCATATTTTTTCTTGCATAATATTGCATAGCTGAAGGAGTTGAACATTCAAACTAGAAAAAGTTGCTGGTGTTAATAACAAAGCATTTTATAAGTTGAAGCGTCACGGCCAATCGCCGTCTGGTAAAGCATAAAAGTATTCTTAGAATTATTGATTCATTGAAATGGGAGAATAATTGTAATATTAATTTTAATACAGGAAAGTCCACTGTCGCCGTCTGTCACTCTTAGCAGTTGATAATCTATCCAATTCTCCTATTTCATCTCCACGAAATCAGCATGAAGGAACAGCGCATTGATTGAGAGCTAATGCTGAATGCTTTAATTAGTCTCAAGTACTGCGTAGCATTAAATTTTGCTCTTGCAATGTGCTATGTAATTTCCTACTCCGTTTTGCGCATTTTGCATTAGGACTCGTCCTTGTACACGCAGATACCCAACGATACATGGAACATTGTAGAAGATGCAAAATTTTATAAATTCACCATAATAATTGAAAACACAAAAAACATTTCGGAGTTATAGACGAGCATGATCTAGAATTTCTATTTCAAAAAGCAAATTTGTGATCCTGGTCAACAGCACGTCATATTTCTTGAAATGAATAGACTCATCGGGTTGATATCATCATTTCTGAAAGATCCTTCACTATTTTCAAGTGATTATGTGTAGCGAGGAAGATCCGGGGAGTAATCATCAGAAAATATCTGTCCACTTCAAAAGATGTATATTTTCATGTATGAATGACGTTAGAGCGAATTTCATGCCCACATGACGAATGTCCACTATACAATTTCGAAGCCTCCATGTGCCATTGTGTAGATTCTAATGCTTTCCTCATCAATGGGACACGTGCTTCTAAGGAGTAAGACACGATTATCTCCAACAGCAGCGAACAGTACACAATGGACGACTCTTGAGCTTTATCAGACGTGACAATTCAACGTGACGAGATTTTGATCAATTGTATGCATGTATCTATATATGACTGATGATCACGACATAATTAGACATGATTTCATTTGTCGGATCGATTTCGCATCCTGTCATTGTTCATCAGCATTTTTTATTAAAAGCTTCATTTTCAGGTATTTTTTTCATTATTCCACATTGCATCTATGAACATGTAACATAAGGTATTACATGGACACAGAAAATCTTTTAATAAACTTTCAAATGTTGCTAATATTCAATACAGTAGGCTCTCATCATCCGTTTGTTAACGACAAGTTTTCACTCGAACAATTTCTAGAGAGAATTCCAATATTTCATTCAGAGAACGCTTATAGTAGATAGTAAATTTAACATCCTTGGATCGTTAGAGCACGCTTTCCGAATGAATCATTACTATTTATATTATTATTACATTATATATATTATTTTTTTAAAAAAATTATAATCAAAAATAAAGTAACCATTACAGATAAAGTCAACAAAACACCATGGAAGACTCTTGTGACTCGTGCATGAATTATGTTAATGACAGCGCTATTAGAAAATAGAAGAATCGGACTAAAATATTTCAATTACTAGTCATATCACTTCCAAATTAGACAAATAATTAAAATACGATATCAACAAAAATTTAAAAGATCATTGTAAATTCAGTACTTGCAGCTTGAGGTCAAGTATCAATTGTGGAAGTAAAAATGTGGGTGGCAATTTCACTGGCAAGTTCTGCGATTATGTTTATGTGTACATTGGATTTCCAATCGCCTTTTTTCACGATCGCTTTCCGAATGTACACGTCACAGTCAGGCTAATTGCAACAATAGTAATATCGATCTATTTGATATTGAAATTATTAACAAATAAATTGATGTCATCAGAACCAAAGCATAGGAAGCGGATTCCATTAACAAAGTTCAACAAAGTATATATCGTCAGCATAAACGCATAGTATCTGACGCTCTACAGAAGTATTCTCTATATGAACCGCGTCAGCGAATGTTGCAAAATTCAGTATTTGTCCTAGTTTATGAGTTTGAAGCTCGAAGCGTTTTGCTGAAACTGTCCTTTTTGTTTATCTCTTATTGATCGGCAATGTAGAAATGAGGGAGTGAACTTGTCTTTTGATAAATGGAAAACCAAAAGCTGCCTACCAAACGCAGCCATAAATACAGAGTTTCATCTAAATTCGCACCTTCAATCATAACATGTGTTCAATCATTGTTTTGATACTTCTCATGCATCCATAACCAACTAAATGTGCATAACTTATTCCATCAAAGGAAATGTGAACAAGTATAGAAACAAGACAGATGAAACGGATTACTTTTACTTCTACTTCTATTAAAGTCAATGGCAATTCTACATAGTTTTAAAAGGATAGATTTAGACTTGACTTGTTAATTGGCATGAAACAGCAAATATATTTATTGAAATCTAATCAGTCGCATATCCACCAGGTAGCAGACAAATGGAAGTATCTGTTGCAGTTGACAACCATCGTAAAATGAGAAATAAGCAGAAATTCTTTTTCTAAACGCAAGAATCGATAGAGCTCATTCCCAACTTGCTCTCGTCAGCAATCTTTTCTGCACACTGGTTGTCGGTTATACAAAGCAAATTTGCTAGCAGGTGACGCACGGCAGCAGTCTGACATTCTGATACTGCTTTCCACCGCATTTTTCTAAATTCACCCGACAACTGTGAGCTCTGATTCCAAAATAATTTAAGAGACAAAATATTGAATGAATCTCTTGATCAAATCAACTTTCCTCCATAAACGTCAGCGCGTTTCTATCGTATTATCTTGTGTCGCATTTTATACAGAAATATTAGCAAGAATTCCCAAATTTAGAGGATCAACTGGGATTTAATCCACTACGCTCATGTCAGATTTTGTCGAGTGTGAGCGTGGGAATAAGAAAAAGAGTCTAAATTATCGGATTAATGGCTGCGATTTATCGACGCTATCACCCTTGCAAGCCGCTTATGCTAACGTCGAAAAAATGAAAGCTGCAGGTCACTACAGTCTGATCACAATGCTATCTGATTACAATGCTATCCACTCGGAAAATATTCAAAGGTGCCTAGAATTAATTAATGTCTTGACCTTAGCTTTCAGAAACTGCATACCATGTCAAAAACAGTACGCAAACATTCCATGTAAAAATTTCGAAATACTATATACACTTATTTAGTCGATACTATACTTCAACTTTCATTGATGAACTTTGCTTTATCTCTGCAGCAATTGATGCGGTGGAGTAAGTTTTACACAGAATTTCACTTAATCTGATTTTACATCTCAATCGAGATTTCTACATGTCTTATCTCAAAATCTGATTGCATCATATTTCGTCATAAATCGGCAATGTCTCAATGAAATTTTCAGTAACTTTCAGGTTTTCTCAGTAAACCAACAGTCTTCAACCAACAACAATTCAGAAAACAATTGGTAAGCATGGAAGGAATCTGATGCAGACGGGCCTACATAATTTGGATCATCTTACAAAGTGTCATTAAATAAGAGCATATTAATTATACCTGTTGATTAATTGCTACCGCTGAAACTCGGATGAGCAGACTTGTGAAAAATGAAGGCAATAAATACGAGTGCACTGACTAATAATCATCAAAAACAAATTATGACATGACCGACAAGTTAGAAAGCAACATGCGTGTCTCTTATTAAGTTTGTAGGGTGATTTTGTCATTCAAATCGTGTCAAAAACTAAGACATCATTAATGAACAAATGTAGTAACTTACAGGCTGAAAATCGAACCTTATGAAGAATAAATGAGTTTAAAGCAAAACAACTAAGATGCATTTCATGACAATCAGTCAGCACCGTGGCTGAGATTATAATTTCCTGTACATTCATAAAATAAGTGAATCCATTTTTCCGTAAGCTATAATGATAGGCATCACCAATAGACAAGACAGGTGTATGTATAGATCATGTGATTTCAAAAGCAGCTATTATCTCGATGTAGTTATGGCAACTTGTATCAACATCAAACATCGATCTTCAGTGCGATACTTTATGTGCATGAAATTACTTACCATAAACATGTACCAAAATCGGTACAGATCCAATCCTTAAAAGCTCAAGAAAGTGAGCAAAGGGTTACAAAATGTATCATTTAAATAATATGAAATGTAATCTAAGGATGATTCTGAAAGATACATTTCAACAATTACCCTTGAATAAATTTCATTATCACAACAACAAACCGAACAGTCTAAAAAACAGAGGAAAACAGACAATGATACCTCATCTTTACTTCATGTTGAAAGAGGAGCCATTCCTAAAGAATTGTTTGCTCACTGATAACTCCTGACGGGTGATATGGATTGCTTGTAAGATATTCAGAGTGCAATCGTCAGATATGCAATGTACACGACAGAAAAATTGCAACTACACTCTAATATGCGGTCACAAGTTGCTGATTGTCTTGTCTGATGTTCTTAAATCGTGAAGATGTGCCACTAGGGAACAAGTACCTATTGCTTAAAGAACACCAGACATGACAATCATTAATTTACGACCAAGGATTAGAATGCAGTGGACATTGCTATATTGACAATTTTCCTGTCATAAGTGCCATCGCAAATAGTCACTTAGTGTATTATGTTGGTAAACATCAATCAATAGAATAATTTGCTAGCTTCTAAAATTGCAGGACATCCATAGTCGTTAGCTTTTTGGCAATCATTTAGTTTTGATTATGAATACTTAATGCTGCATTCTCACAGCAACTGAACCCATACCAATGGAAACAACTTAACAAAATCTGAATGACAAGTCTTAGAGTTCGATTGCCTTTGAATTCAGAAAATGTTTATTGAAGAAGAGGTATTATCGCACAGAAACCAATACTCTTGCAAGGATCTGCTAATTAATCTCTTCCAATAAATCGTGCTTCTGTTTTGTACATGGCATTCGTCGATCTAGAAAAGGCGCATGACCGAGTGCCAAGGGAGCTCGCGTATTGGTATCTAAGGCAGAGAGGTGCGACAGAGAAGCAGGTTCGAGTGGTCAATAGTCTATACACAAGAGCTACACAACGTTTAGATGCGGAACAGGAGAGTCATCACTGTTTCAGATCAGACTAGGGTTATATCAGGGATCGGCCCTCAGCCCTTGGCTGTTTGCAGTCGTGATGGTCACCATTATTGCCTCAACCAGAAGAAGGCTGCCAGACGAGCTCCTGTACGCAGACGATTTGGCCATCACAATCAGCTCAAAAGAAGAGCTGTAGACAAGACTGCAACAATGGCAGTGTTCTGGAGGCAAGGGTGCTCAAGGTAAACAGCAGGAAGACAGAGGTGTTGGTGTCGAGCAAGGATTGGGCCAAAAGGATTGAAGCTAAGGATATTCAAAGCAAGGATATCAGCACAGAGATGAGAATGCTTCGCAAAATAGGAGGAATATCTCAGTGCGGGATACTTCTGTGACCGGGGGAAGGAGCAGAGAGCGGCAAAAGGCTGAGGCTAGGATATGTATCAGCAATGCAAAGGTACATAAAGGTAGTTGGAGCTAAAGAGGACGAGTGGAAAGACAAAGGAGATGGAAGCAGACGTGTAAAGTGTCTGACCCCGACATGATGGTTGGAAAAAGGTCGAATCGACGAAACGTGCTTCTCGATATGCAAAGTTGGTCAATATTCAATCCAATGATTCTATATAATTACATTGGTCATATGCTACTCTCTTAAGCACTGTATTTTCTAGACTGTATTCACTATTCTGTATTCACTAGACTCTAATAGAGTGAGCAGACAGAACGATATAGTTGACTTGACAACTGATTACCATACAAATAATTCGCATGAAAAAATCATTGAAAGCATCCACCTGCATGTATTTGTCAAATAGCTTTAACATTAATTATCATAAAATTTCAGTTTGTTGCACATAGAAGGTTCAAGTATTGGAGCATCATGGCTGGATAGTGCTTAGCCAGTGTTGTGACGCTGGCAGGCAAAATTATTACAACAGCAAATAACACAACCTTCAAAATAAATAACAAGTTCAATAACAAGTACTGAACGATTTACTTTGATCCAATATTGCGTAGTCAGCTGTGAAATACAACCATTGATGCTTACGTGAAGTCAACGGCTAAACCGGCAACAAATACTATTGATAGATGCAAATAAAGACTTTGCACTACTTTGAATAGATCAAAGTCTACTTTCATATTAGTAGCAGTTTTTGCCGCATTATGTGCTGTGTATCAGTATTTAATCGATAGTGACATATTGTTTCATTTTTCCATATTATTTCGGCATTTTAAGCCCCATAATAATAAAAATGATATTTTATGTTAATTTCTCTTTCTGCTGTAGCCGAGTAAACTGGGTAATCAACGATCCAATGCCAATTTATGCTGTTTAAGGCCTTGTGTCAATTCTTATATGTCGACAGAATCTCAGTGCTATTGATTTCATGTCTCTAAATTGCAATGATGATGTTGCTCCAAATAACGCATTGGTTCTTCAGTTGGTTTTATTCTACTGTAATGGCTTTGCTTAACTATTTCATTACATACCGGTTTTGAACTCGAAGTGTTTTCCTTCGATATGTTCTAAGATATAGACTTTGTAAATTAGGTTGTCAAAGTCAGATGCTCCTTGCGAAGAGAACTCATTACAATTTTTCACATATGTTCTCTTACATGCCAGTAACCGTCGTAAGGCATCTTTTGATATTTCAGTCAGGTAAACCAGGAAAATCGCAAGAACCTTGCATGATCATTTTCCATTGTATGCGGAGGTATTCATGACAGACCACTTCACAAAGGCTGCATCTCTGCCATTCTGCAAGATAGACAAATGAAGGTGCTGGATGACCTGCTTAAAAATTACGTCATCATCATCATCATCATCAGCCTCTTCTGTTCCGCTGTTAGACAAAGGCCTCAGTATGCTTCTTCCATTCTTTTCGATCTTGAGCTTGTCTCTTCCATGTTGGCTGTCCACAAAACCTGTCGATGTCGTCTCTTCATCTCGTTACTGGTCTACCTCTGCTTCTTTTTCCATAACGTGGAGTCCAGTTTGTCAATCTGATAGTCCATCTATTGTCTTGTATTCTTGCGACATGTCCTGCCCATCTCCATTTGGTTTCTGAAACTTTTATGGAATCACTCTAAACAGAGTAACTTTTCAACATTATTAAGCTCCTAGATGATCTCCCGTCAATTGGTCAACTACATTATCTAAATTATGTCAAAATTCAATCGATTATTATGCCTCCTGATCTTGAACGCACTGGTTATCATTCGACAGGCAAGAACCTCAACTTTCAAATAAGCTATTGTACACTTGTATGATTGATTGTTCTATACGGTCCGAGAACAACATCGCTCCATCTACAAATTGCAAGGAATAATGCAAGCATGATAATGAAAAAGAGGAACCTTTGTCTGAGGATTCTTTTGACGCATTACTTGTCAGAATGGATTGACTAGGAGAAAATTGGAAGTATTAATAATTTGTCAGATATCTCATTCTATAAACATGTTTAAACAGGATTGGCAACTTCAGAAGACAGTCGCTCTAAGTACTCAGCGATATTGACGATGAAGTACATTTTCACGATCCACCCACTACTATGATAGGATTTTCAAACTCCTACGACAACATACTGAGTATGGAATGATTCCGCGTATGGTTCACTGAATGTGGAACAAATCATTACAAGATCATTCTCCCGGAAGTTGCAGAATTAATAAAAAACCTGTGAGGGACGTTTGGTCAAAAAAAGGAGTGGGTAGCTGTTGGTGCGTGAGCCAGTACCACAATAGATGAGGATTCAGCTGAAAAACAGTTCTTTCTTAGGACATGTTGAAGTCTGCTAGTTTGTGTATATCGCATCTGACGACGTTGAAGAAAAGTGTGATATAAATGGATGGATGAGTGAGAGATCATCCTTCCAGACTAATCAATGAAATCCCATAAGAGGTAGGTCTACCTAAATTTGGTCCTAATCATCGTATGCTTTTAATCAAATTAATGTTAAAATCCAGTTTTACGGATCAGTACCAAAACCTCGTAATATACCAAATAGACAAATCACAAGAACATTTATGAATTGCGATTTGTTATAGAACAAGTGTCAGCAGACTTTGAACACTTTGAACGATAATAAGCTATTTGTTCTACATAGGAGAGAAGGTCTCGTTGTATAAGTCAATAGTTCGCTTTTAATCCAATAAATGCACTGACTAACTCACATCTATGTGTCAACGCTAACATTTTGAATTCAATAAAACTTTATTTCAGTTTAGCAAACCAAAGATTAATTACTTTGGATAGCGATCTACTGCGGCTGTCACTGCCATCCGTTATATTCATCAAATTTACTCGTGGCGCTTTTTAGCCGTCTCTCGTCCACATCGCTAATTTCCGTTCCGGTATAACAAAATATTTTGCTTCCTTTTCGGAAATCCAATAGCTTTCATCTCTGGTCTGGATAACGAGTAAACATCGTTTCTTTGGGCTGATAGCTACATCTTTACAGCACACCAATGCACTGATGAATAACGCAAGTAAATGATATTCAACAATCAATGGAATGCACTATATATCCAGTATGAAATACAACATATAACACATCATGGAATGCAGATATGTAGGCATCATAATCAACAATGTCTTAGATATACTCCAAATATAAAACTTGAAATTCAACTTACCTCATTATCTGCTTTATGCCTCAGGTAATCTTCATATCCTTGCTTAACGGCGGTGACAGTTAATACAAATATCAGAGGTAGGATGCTAGTAACTGGACTCACTGGAGTATCGATGAATAATTGTATTATGGCCACACACAGAAAGTAAAAATTTGCTATCCTTTGAAACTGCTCAAACAGATTCTTCGGTATAAAGGTAATTATGGAGTATCTTGAAGAGCAAACACGGTTATCTGGGTATTTGTATGTGTCCAATTCTGTAACGCCAGTGACGACCTTGTGACCAACGAGAAAGGATCGTTTAGGTGGTCTAGGAAGTTTTGCAATTCCCAAACGTTGTAGCAGCTTTCGCATTTTAGTATGAAAAGTATACAACTAAAATATATGGCACAAGTTGCAGCATTTACATCCGTGTTATACAAATACATCCATGTTCTGAAAAGTAAATCGATGAAATTCAACATTTAGAACAACAATAATCTTTAAAAGAACTACAACAACTAATAAAAACTATCAAATTATGTAAGGAAGATAACCTCGGAGAAATTTAATTCATTCTATGACAACAATGATCTCATTCTCAACTTACGAGATTTTAATCATGAAAAGCCGGCGATTTGGCCTCGTGGTAGAGTGTTCGCTCTGCGTCCGGGAAACTAGGGTTCAAACCTTGGTTGGGTCAAACCTAGCTTTTAAAAAAAGTACACTTAGCATTCGTGCCAAAGACTTACCAAAAAAGAATGACAGTGCTCTAAATAATACTTGTCCTGACAAATATATATTTTCGTGCGTTTTATCTACAATGCCATGTGGGATAAAGGCCCTCGACTAATGTATTTCCGAGTATTTACCACGCTTCTTTATTTATTCATTCACAAATGATCGAAATTTATCTTTTTTGTTATCTTCAACATTTCCATCAGAAATGGATGAAGAGGCATGTTTTCTCCGAAAATCATAAAATTTGTTCTGTTACCATTTTGGTAACTAAAAAGATCATAGTAAAAAAATAAATGATTGATTTCTTACAATTAATCATGCATGCCACTGCCTGGAATTTCGAGGAACGAAAGCATACATGATCGTATCGTTACTCTAGTTTCTAAACTAAAATCAAATTCAGACATCAAGATTAACTATAATCGAATGAATTTGAAATTCAGATTTGAATTATAAATCAGCAGATGTGCTTAGGAAGCACAAATAAAACTTATCTAAAATTATACTTAAAGATACTTTTAAGCAAATTTTGCATAAATAAGCAGTGCATCTTTCTAAAATTCTAGAGCCTTTCTTAAACTTTCTAATTTTGGGATAACAGAAAATTTAAAAGATTTAATAATTCATGAAATGAAACATTACCTTATAAGAGAATCGATGCATGAAAAAATGACAAATATGTAGCTGCGACTCAGATGTTCAGTGTGACATGACAGGAACTGTAGTAAAAACAAAGTTGATTTATTCAGCATTCGTTACCAACATTTCGTAAATAAAATTGAAATTTGTATTTCAGCTTCAACAGGATTCCAAAATACCAGATTCAGTACATTGTACAGTAGAATTTTAACTTCAGCTTCAATCATAGTTTCGATACAATACTGGATGAAGTCAGAGCAGACTTAAATTTACCGAGCCGCGCGATAGCTATAAAAGACGCTAAATCGTTGATTTTCGAAAAGCTACTGATGATATAACAGTAAGTAAGTAAGCGTCTATTCGGAATTACTTGAAATCATTACATTGCAAAAATGACATTTACAAGATTAAAGATGTACATGCAACTTTATATATACAATGGCGTTGTCAAGAACATATTGAGTAAAGCACGTTTCTTAGAAAGTACTAGCAGATTTGTAAAAGATCACTAGCCATAATGCATGAAAATGGGAAGAATGAGTGCATTCTACTCGAAGAAGAAACTGGATTTATGTGAAAATTTTCAGTACGCTGCATGCGGTTGGGTATAAGGCCATGCAATGGTTGGTTTTTGAAACACTCGCATTTTGAAAGAAATTCTAGAACTCTGCTTTTGCCCAAATCAAACAAACTTGAAAATCTATAACAGCGACACTGTTTACCACAAATACTATGATGAGCACGCTTTTGGAAAGCATCTAGTAGAGAGAAGTGGTGACGCGTACAGCACTAAAGAAGTAATGAGGCTATGATAAACATCAATTACTTCATTACGCGAAACTAAAGGCTTCAAAATTCTCACGACACACAGTCTCTGGGAGGCAATCTTGAGTATGGTTTTGAAATGGTTGTCCCACAACAAAGTATTGGTCCAAAGGATTCCGAGGATTTTGATGTTATCAACAAGCGGAATGTCAGGAAGCTAAAGGTGAGTAGATGCACTGAGAGATGTGATCATCTGCTGAGATTTTTCCAAATTTAGGATCAGTCGGCTATCTCGAATCCAGCTTTTGATATGCATTAAGTTGCTGGAGGACTTGCACGACGGGAGCGGCTCAATTGGCGTGATGTCATCTGCATAAATCACAACAGAGGACGGAGAGAAGGTGGCCCAAAACTGTACCCTGCGGCACACCCGAAGGCGTCAGGAAGAGCGGACCATAAGAGTCATTTATCTTGATGCGATGGTAGCGATATCATAAATAGCTTTTTAGCCATTGTAGTAATTCGTGATGAACTTTCTCAAATTCTTTAGACAGATCCTTTGGACAGAGCGGTAAGCTGACCAACGTTGATTAATGAGATGCTTGATCAACGGTGTAAACAAAGGCTTGTCGTTCGAGGACATGGTCACATAGGTTGATGGAATAATTGACAGTGCAAAGTTCATCAAATCATAAAATTGATCACAATTCCTTCATCAGACATCTTATTCGAGACACCTGTGAAATCCAGAGATGAAGCAAGTTTCAAAAATGCATCAATGTTGGATTTCCTGAAATCCCAAAGCTCTACAACATGGGTCGGAGAAAGAATGGCAGATTCATTGTACAACATAATGGTATTATGGTCTAATGAGGCAATAAGTGGTCCAATACATGCGTCCGAGGAATAATGCTGTCGTAAATTGGCACGTATCCAAATTTGATCGAGGATGGCATGGCCACGCGTTGTTTCAGGCACACAGCTCTTTAAATCAAAATTCAACTCTATAGCATCGGTATTGAAGCGATTTAAATCCACAAAATATGATGTTTCAATTTGGGAAGCAGAGCAATTCATCATCAAATAGTTCACAAAAATGATCGGCGATACTCTTTAATTCAGAGCTTCGCAGACCTCGAGGTATGTAAGCACATAACAGGAAGAATACATTTAATCGAGGAATTCTCAGAGCAAAGTAGTCAATGTCAACAGGGCATATTTGAGGAATTGATACTGACACAGCACCAAGTGACTCAGCTAACCATGCACATACACCACCGCCGCATCGGTTCAAACGATCACAACGAAAGAAAGTGCAACCCTTAAAAATTATCGTATCAGAGTCTATATTTGGTCTTAGCCAACTTTTAGAGATTAAGACAATTCCGGGAGTCGCAGAAACGACAAAAATTGATGGATCGTCAAATTTGGGTAAGATTGCAATCAACGCAAATTAGTTGAGTCAGGAGTATGAGAGGAAATTTCAGTGAACGAGTTGAGAAAGAAGCAGGAGTAAGTGACAGCTTTTCTTCGCATTACCTGATGCAGCGACCTTCTATCGCGATACGCAGCGGCAACCACGCTTGAATATAAAATAAAAACTGCAAGCATTCGGAAGCATGCTGCATCCAGCATCCCTGTGAGCCTAGTGTATGCGCATTATTTATCCAGATGTAATGATGTACATGTTTCGAATACATATTTTTCTGTTAATAATAACAACATAATAATTGGGTCGCTTGGCATTGGCACCATTGCGTGAATAGGGCGAGATTTGTAACAAGCGCCCTCCACTGGACACCTACTAATGTGCAGAGGGCCCTCCCATTTTCATTTGTCAACTAGGATGAATTCAAACTCTGTATTCCCCATACAAATATACCGAGTAATCATGCATCAATATCCATAATTGGCACTCGATTATCTAAGCTGCTATGTTTTACAGACTTAAGTGAAGAAAAATCATTGTAACCAAATTTTTGCACTTTCAATAACTATAGGCAAGCTGGCTCTAGAAAAGTTTCCGCCTATCTTGAACAACTATTCACATTAATGCAAACTTTCTTTGTTATGTATATCGTCTTCGAAATTTCCATAAAGCTGACAACAATGTAGGTAGTGGTGAAAGACAGTTGAAAATCAACATACCGAAATATAAAACACTGAGCAATGTGAAAGTGACTTCAAGGTGGAACAACGCACATTGACAACCAATGAGGAGCGACACACTTAACTCATACAGTAACAGGCAAATTCTGCGTGACAGTCATAAGAGAAATACATGTTTCATGTCTATAACAACAAGTTATAAAAAATGTGTAGGCCTGACTGAACGTAATCATGATCGTGCATAACTTCAAAATATGATTCCTCTGTCTTACAGCTATAAATAAACATGACTAGGTCTATTTATGGCATATCCTTTGAATAGATTGAATAATCGCAAGAGATGACATATTATTGCTCTTTGAATAAAGAAATATCTGAACTTAATCTAGACTTAATTTCAAAAAGAATATAATCCGATGCAAAGCTTGAGATTTTCCACGCAAATAACGAGTGATATACAGCAGTGATAATTCTTTTTCTTTTCAATGACCAGTAACGTAAAGCAATATTTGAGATAGTTTCTGAAGATATGAGCGCCTATCGAACTGAAGCTTTACTGGGGGTCTTTGACTGTAAGTATATAGCTGTATCCGGCGTTACTATTGTGCTTTATTTATCCGGTCAGGTGGAATGTGCACACATTTCACCAGATGGACAAGGCACTTTATCATGGTCATGCCTTGTCATGAGTATCCTGCTTTTATCGTCGCACAAAACCATGCCTGAAGTCCGACTCCTAACTTTGGTGTGCGCCAGAATAACCAGCTGCTCAAAAGCTTGTCTAAGGTTCTCAGAGGGATTTACAACCGCGTCACCAATAGCAGAAAATCCTCCATCCCAGCACTTCATCAGTACGTCAGAGTCCCACCTCAGATTCCCACGCGCACTGATACAACACCTAGCCCTCTTTCAATCACAGTGCGACAAGAAAAACAATCATCGCAGGTCCCGAAAGTTTGAAGTCTAGTGAACCAGATAGCATCGCTGCTTCAGTCTTCAAGCATCATTCACCTGAACTTCCCCCGTCTCATCAAAACAGTTCAGAGGACATGTATCCACCGGTGAGTTCCCTCATGTTGGAAAGTAGCTGCCGTGGCACCATCTCCAAGTAAGTCGCGTTCTAGACAGAAAAGGAGAGACGAGATAACCCGTCTTGGATATTTCAAAGGCATTCGAATAAGTATGACAACACGGCTTCTTTGAAAGATCATGTCTAAAACTTGCCTCTTCCCTTACTGACATGCAGATCCGTCGTCTTAGATGATAATGATAACATATTTTCCAAGACAATACATGATGGCAGTCATTTATGTTCGCAACAGAGGCAAATATGAAGCCCATGGAGGGCAACAAGAGCATATAATTAGATACAATTAATTACAAGAGAAATAATTAGATAAGAGGCGTTTAAATTCAATCAGAATGAGAGTAGAAACATCATGATGACTCAAATTATTCCCGTGTTTTATTACGTCATTTGTAAAAAAGTTGTAGCGCGCTGTTGTTCTTACTCTTTTTTGACTGTGATAATGCATGAGTTCTTGCTGCAAGGATTTCTGACTGCAAACGAGAAGTATTTGTGAGGATCAAGATTGACCAGACCATTTAGCATTTTGCACACAAATGTGAAATTTGTACCTTATCCGGCGAGAAGATAAAGAAAGGAGTTTTAATTCACTTAATCGATTCTTGTAATCGAGATCCCGCAGATCACCGAATAATCGACAGAAAACTTGTTGCATACCTTCAATTTCTTTTATTAAGCCCAATTGACGTGGACACCATCAGATACATGAAAATTCAATGATAGGACGAATGTATGCTTTAAACAGGTGCAACAAGGAATTAATTTCCCTCGTAAGAAAGACTCGCTTAACGAGACCAAGCAGGCGGTTAGCTCGCAAAATGATGGAAGATACGTGCTTCTTGAAACTATGAGATGAGCTGACAATCAAACCAATGTCCCTAATTTCCGAGACCTGTTCCAAACATACAACATTAATCATACATGACAACTTAGAAGCGTCACTATGATTAAAAGAGATGCCTCTGCATTTAGTAATGTTGATTGGAAGCTTGTTGAGATGGTCAAAAGCTTTTTACGAAGTCTATCAAAGCAAGAGATCCTCAAAGATCAACCCATTCCTTTTCAGCTGCACAATGCCAGTCGCCTCTCAGATTGCCTCGTGATCAAGCTTGACAATGATAAATCCAATGAATATTTGGATGTCAAAATCAATTTTGTTTTGGATTATTTGCACGTCAGGATATGAAAAAATTGATTATTTTCCTTTTCATGTGGTGTTGTTAATCTTTCCAGAAACCCTCTGCTGCCGAAGATGGATATGAATGTATTCGCGAAACAAATAATAGAATTTTGCCTGCTTGCTCGCATTTTCATTGTTATTGAAGGGGCACAAAATATTGCCAACTATTAACTATTCCTATTAACAGAGGTTGCATTATTGAAGATCTACGTCGTGGTGTCATAAAAATCTTGTGTAAACAAGAATTTGGCACATAAATTTTGAATTTTTTTCATGTGGTGTTTCAATCGTTGTGTGTGATAGGTTTCACATGGTCGGGCTACTCTACATCGAATGACCGCCAATCAGGGAATACAGGAAATTGAAGGACCCGAAATGCAAAACTGGTAGGCTTTCTTGATGTCGAACAATAAATGTGACACCGGTGTCGAGTTTTGTGTTTGACGATACGCCCATTGTTTATAATAACTCTCAATTAATGTGCTTAAGAAAATTTTGACCTTGCCTAGTTTGCCTGTAGGAGCACATCAGCTCTATTAATGACTGGCTTAATTTCTATAACTTTAAAATTCCAAAATATTTGTGTGTACTTTGTCATGCTGCACATCACTTGAAAAAGAATCTGAAATGTTGCTAAGAAAAAATGTTCCAAATGAAAAAACCGAGCTAATGGCAGCTATGAAGCTCAAGTTATTGTTGGAAAATTCTCTAACAGTCGCTGTCAGTCAGGCGGGATGTGGATTCACGTTAATCTCTTCTACAGTTGCCGGTAATACAATTACGCTAGAAGTAGCTCTATAATGAGTGCACACCAGCACACAAAGATAATGCAACAACATGTGTCATGTGACGCTAGAACGCACATGCATTGTTTGCTGTGAGTACTTTGAAGCTTTGGAATTTGTAATATTATCCGATGCTTTTATAAAGGCTACAGTACCTTTCTGTCTTAAAATGATTATTGAGATATTCCCAATACACAGTTGAGGAAAATTTTCATTATGTAAGGAGCTTCTATAATGAAAAAGGCGCGTTTACACGTGAAACTTTATTGATAACACTTTAATGCTGCCACCTGCAATCAGATTGCAGCAGCCGTTTACATGACAATAAAAAGTTGCTGACACTCGAGGAAAAATTGCTACTGACACTTTATCGATCTATGATGAGTCAGAAAATTGCGGGAGATTGCAAAAGCGTTTACACTTGACACTTTTAGTCGACACTTATTTCTTCACGATGTCATCGAAAAAGTGGATGGCTGCAGCAGTTACAGCATACATTTTAACGAGAAAAGAATGTGTTTACATCGAATGTGGGTTCGTGATTGGATTATGAGAGAACAGCTTGGATTTCGCAATACGATTATGCTCGAATTACGAGATCAGAATCCGTGCCAGTAGCAATTTTTACTGAACCTCTTTTAGTTGCTGTCAATTTTGAATTTCGCGGCAATCTACCCCCATGCTTCGGCCTTTTATTCTATCTCGATATTCGTGATTGTGCACGTTCCACAAACAGGGATGCTGCTCGCATTCATCAATCAGGTCATCGGTTAACGTTCTTGTCATTTAATTTTCGTTTGTGGCATTTCTTTGTCAGTCATTGATGAACCAGGATCATCGTTTTACTAACTTTTACTGAATGCTGCATAAATTTATCGATGTCGATATAACAACCAAACAATGAAAGATTCATTTTACTAGAGAAAAATGAGTCCCACCAGCTGATGCCTTTATCTGTTGCACAGTGGCCAAGCGGCCTTGCACCGACACACGACTGTAAGTTCGATGATTAAATTCCCATACAAAAGTAAACAGATGTAAGTCATGTCGTATGATGAGATATTCCAGATCAAACAAAACTAGATGCTCCCACAAGCAGGTGGAGCTTCTAGTACAAGGATATTCAGGGAAAAATCTGTCCTAGTAAAATGAAGCTGAAATTGATGTAAACTGTAAACACAATGGTACGCAGTAGTAATGCAGAAAATTGGTGAACTATGTACGAGTTGGTTCCGATCACGGTCGCATGAGCACTTTGCGTATGAGTGTCAGCTAAAATTTGCATCTCGTGTAACTTTACTGACACTTTTGGCAGACACTTTTCAGAAAGTGTCTGGAGCCGTTTACACGTGCAATATTTTCAGTGACACTCGGTTGCAGCAACTTCTAAAAATGTCAGCAATTTAGTGTCAGACGAGAGTGTCAGTAGCGTTAACACGTGGAACATAGGTGGCAGCAATAAAATGTCAACAAAAAAGTATCATGTGTAAACGCACTTTTAAACCTGAACAGCATGATCGTCGACTTTCACTTTAAAAAGGGAATAAGACAACGTATGATTGCATGGTATGCATCATAGCCGTCAAAATACCCGCTTATTACAAGACTGTAATTAAGTAAATTAATCAGGTAAATGACAATACAATTAACGCAGTTATGAGATTCCAGTGAGGCGCACTATAATAATGGTGGTACCAAACAAGGTCTCAGTGACATAAATATAGTAAATCACATGAGTCCTTGTATTTTTATAATTACAGAAATTATCAACATTTCATGTTAGTTTGGCATGATCTCTATTAAATCAAGGATTGTAGGTATGTGTGAATAATCATACTATGAATTGCTGGATTCACTATTAATCCTCGTAAAAACATGAAAACCATGAAGTTTCAGCATCTGTTGCTATTGACAAATTTGAGGCAAGGTCTTGAAGGGCCAAATAAAAGTTGATGAATACAAACAAAAGAAATGCAAACACAATGAAGTGAATGACCGTGATCATGCCCATGATGTCTATAAACTGATAATTATCTTGAATATGTAATTGCATCATCTTGTTGCTTCTCAGCCCAGATTTTCAGAATTACAGCGGACAGTCTGCTGTGCCTAAGCCTTCATGGCATAGAAATTCGACTATTGTACATTTCAACATAATTTTCATAGATCTTAAGGACAATCAATTTGACAGACATGTAGCAGTTGTAGATTTTTGGTAAAAGATGCTTTGTTGACAAAAGAAGAATGGACTGTTGAACAATGGACTTGAGACATACTTCAAAAGGGTTTTGCGCATAGACACCAGCTTACAGTACATGTGATAGAACTAGGCCAGACACCACATATCTAATGAACCATCAGCTGATGGCAATCAGCTGCTGTTTCTAGAGAAAGGCTTTAATTTCCGAAAGTTTGTTTTACAAAAATAATTGAGCATTAAATTAATAGCGCAATATTAAATTAGCAAGATTTTGTCAAATGATCCTGTTGCATTAGATTTGGATTTTCCTTTTACCCTGAAATGCCCGGAATAGTGATGTTGATGAACTTGGTGGATTTACTTCTGAAGTGTGTATGTGTGACCTGATTCTCGGGATGCATCGTCCCCTGCCGCCTAATTTCATGTTTCCAGAGATGAGGGAAAGACTGAATGGTAATCCGGATTACACAGACGTCGCGAGTTGAAACCTTGTTCTTCGCGACTCATCATCGCCACCAGAAATAGGACGGGTCTTTCATGATGGTGGAGGTTGACCGTGTCGTCAATCTTTTAAGAAAATCTGTCAGTTCGATGTCTTTATGAATAAAAAAAACTCAGAAAGACCGGGCGGGCCCACCACAAATGCTCTGTGAACAGGGTATGGTAAAAAAGGAGACAGCAGTGATTGTCAAATATTTTTACGCCACACCATATCAAACGCACGAGTGGCTTTGCTGATCGATCTCTTTGAAGAAATTGTCTTGCTGGCTGTTCTTGATGTTCAGCAGTGAAATTAGATCTACCACGTATGATTTATTGGTTAATTAATGAATAGCACTAATTGGCCATAGTGTAATAGTTCTACAAGGTGATATAGACTTATGACTTGCCCTGCGAGTGTTCGTGGATTCTTTGTCGTCTTTCGTGAAAATAAGCTAAAACACCAGCGAATGAAATCAGGAGGAAGATCGTTCTCCATCAAGGACTGAGGCACTTTATCGTATGGTAAGCGATGGAGAGCGTTACTAAGATCAAATGCTAACAAGACAACTTCGTAAATATCAGGGGAGTCCAGATGGCGTTGACTAGTGTAATATGAGTACGATATTGAGTAACTGGTACGATAAGCATATTGATGGTCACCATATGCTTGAATCAGTGTCTTTTACCGAATTAGGTAAGCATCAGCCATTCAAGTTGTTAAATCTCCTTATGAGTTTATAAGCCCATTAGAATTATTTCGAGTAGTTCAAGTAATGTATTGAAGTAATATTTACAAGATATACAACCATAGACCAGGAGTACAGAAAAGATTCTGAATTAAAAATACAAATTCTCTGAATCTCTAAGAGACCGCTTAACAACAGCTGATATTTCGAATGGTATCGATTAATTTAAGTATTCAAACAAACATCAGCTGAACATGAATATAAAGATATGTTTGTGAGCAGGTCACACACAACACAAGTCTTTTGGCCAGAACCGGAATCATGGTAAGTGGGCGGAGGCTTTTTCGGAATTGGTATTGTGTCACATGTTTTTCATTGACTAGGGACAGTTGTAGTTGAGACCGCATTATCATGCAATAAGCGTGGGGTTGATCCATCACCTCCACCGACTTTTTTATGTCAAGATTTATCAAAAATTCGTAGACAAATGTAACGCTTGTATTTACATGCCAATTGTCAATTTTAGAATATTTGAGATTCTTTCAATGTCGAGCCATTCAGGTACAGTAGAGAATGACCGTAAATTCAGAACTTATCTTCAACAGCATCGCTTACTAACGGAAATGCAGAGTCAACGCACTCAGGATACCGCTGTCTTTCTTTGAATTATGAATGTTCTTCGACATCTTCCATAGGCCTATATAGTTTAGTTTATTCTTCAATCACTAGCTAATCTTTTTTTTTGCTTGAGGAATTGTCCTTAATTGTTCTTTGTAGTACTCATAACTAGAAAAATTTCTGGCACGGAAAACTTAATGTTTCATATTTTTAAGATGTTTCAGTGTTGGTATTGACCATTCTTTATCAGCAGATTTCATTCCGACGAATGTACAAGGAATATTCCCAAAGTTGTTTTGGATATGAATTCTAAGAATAAGTCTCATTTCTCTTAAAGATCCCATTCCAGTCTATAAAATGCTCGTCAAGGGATGGATTGAATTTCATCGCGGAATTCGACCAGGTGTTTGAATCATCATACGAACTTCGACAGTTCCTGAGCCTTAATGAGAAGCTTCGGGCTATTAATTCAGATGAAGTTAGCAAAATGATCAGAATTACTGAAGTTGCACCCTACAGTAGCAGAACAATACTGATCTCGTAGATTTTTGTTTATTAGGATTGTGTCGGAGTTAACTTATTAGAACTACACCAGTTTACCACCAAATTGGCAAAAGTGCGCCACCAAATTGGCACAATGAGAACACCAAATTGGCACAGTGGGAACACCAAATTGGCAAAAGTGCGCTTCCAAAATGGCATAACTTGTCTTCATTTTACAATGAAATTATATACATAAAATATTCATATTTCATGTAATAGTTTATTGTACCTAATCATAAATTGAACAGCAAGACATCGTTTGTCACTCACCCATTCTTATTTTCACCTCATTTTTATTTTTCATTTACATGTGCAGACATTGATTCATGTTTTTAGCAGCAATTTATGTAGCATGCTTTAGATCATTCAAACCTCGAATGTGTGTAATCATCATCATCAGGTATAAGACAATAAAAAGTCAGGTACTAATGAATCTACATTAGTCAAATTAGCTTGAGGCTTTCTATCAAGTCTTGCGGGATCATTAGGAATTGAAATAACAAATTATTTTACACAGACTTGATTGTTCGAATTCACATGTTTTATCGCATAACCCACCATAATTATGAAGGTCAGAAAGGCTAGTAAATGTATAACACTAAGCTGCTTATTGAGTAGGGACGTGCAGGCCTATTAGTTGCTGATGAAAACATACTTAATACCAGATATCTATAGTTGAAGTTTAACACATTCGCTCATCACACAACACCGACGGTGTTCTGCATGGGCATGATATTCCAGAGATCTATGGTATAAGTATGGAAATCTACAGGGAAGGCGTTTTGTAATAGATAATGCATAGATTTGAGGTCATTATTGCTATAATTATCGAGAGCCGAAGGCTCGAGGTTATTATGACAAATAATGACCGAAGAAATCTATGCATTATCTGTTATAATGCATGACTTTTTTCATAGAAGTCTGCACCAGGTTAATAATTTCCAACTGGGAAAATAATTACCTGCTTCGTGGAACTTATTAACCTGTGGACATAGAAAGCCTTGCAAAATCATGCATTATAGAGTGATGATTACATGACCATAGACTTTTCTGAATGATTAACATACTCTTCAGCTTGTGTGCATAGATTTTCAATAAATTGATTGTCAATTTGGCATGTCTATGGTCATGGATAGCTATCCATGTCAAGACATAGACTAAGTGATTTTCAATATAAATCACAGAAATCGAAATATGCCTCATTAAATTTGTCACGTAACGCGAAAGTGCAGATCAATCACGAAATATCACTAAGAATTTACTTCAAAAATGTAAATGCTTGAGATGCAAACTTTAAACACTTGTGCAAAAAAGAATGAGAAATTTTGCCTCCAGTTTGAGTGCGTGAGAAGACGTCTGAATGCGTGAGAGTTGCAACTCTGCCAATCAGTTCAGTTTGCAAGGCACGTAGCATAGAAGACACTAAACATATAAAACTAAAAAGACATAATTGCAAACTACTTACAAAGTTAAAAGATAACATCTACAAAAGCTAAAATTATTTACAGATTCAAACACAGAGTGTATGAGTCGTTCCTTTCATTAGCGAGATTTTCGTTGCTTTTTATTGAAATCGATTCAAGGCTTTACTATTTTCCAATAATAGGAAAATTTTCTGTGTTAGGACAATGAGGGTGAGTCGATACGGTACTTCAGTTGGCAACCTTTGAGGTGTTCTTTAATCCGAGTGTCGAGGTGGCGCGTCCTTGCGCCGACGTACCGCATTTGTAGATGTTATCTTCTAACTTTGTAAGTAGTTCGTAATTAAATATGTTTAGTTTCTTCTATGCTGCGTGCCTTGCAAACTGAACTGATTTCAATGTGTGTGAACACTCATTTAAGAAAGATCTGTCTCTTTTATGTTACTTTCCGGTCATGATGATCAATTTATAATTGAAACATGTTCGGTCAAAGCCATGGTTCTTTCTTATAAAATAGGTCTATATATATTATAAATCTAATATAATCTAATATATATATATATTTATATACAGTGGAACCGTTATGACAGGGAAAATCCAATATTCTCTCCTTCGATTTATTGACCGGTTTTTTAATATAAAATGATGTTTTAAATCAATTAATAAATTAATTTTTAATCATTTTATATTAAAAAAACCGGTCAATAAATCGAAGGAGAGAATATTGGATTTTCCCTGTCATAATGAACAACCTCCTTTACATGACCATCAACTGGACAGTGGAACCTCCTATTGCGAACATTCTATACAGCGGACACCTCCGTATTACGGACAGTTAAGCTCAGCCCCGAATAATGATCGTATCATCACCGGTAACTCCATATTACGGACACCTCTAAAATGCGGACACTAAGGCACAGTCCCGATGATGTCCGTAATATGGAGGTTCTACTATATATATATATATATATATCACGGGCAAATGGACAAGCCTGACTGACAGGTGAAACCGGTTTGGGCTATATCATTTGTTTTTCTTTGCAATTTCTGAAGGATTTTATTTTCACTTATTTTTGTCCATTTTGAAATTACTTCTCTTTTTTTATATATATATATATATATATATATATATATATATATATATATATATATATATATATATATATATGTATATATATACATCTGTAGGAGAAAAAGTGCCTAGAAGCATTATATAGAATGCTGATTGCTTCATGTTTTTTACTAATGGTCTGAGGGATCGATAAAACTAGTCGTAGACCACTCATTGCTCCTGCAGTATTAAGGCTTGTTGCTATGCTTGATTGATAAGTTATAAATCATTAGATCAATATATGACTTAGATGAACAAACCTTCAAATTTTGGTACAGTGTACTCCAGATAGGCGGGAACTCCGCTTTCATATTCAGAGTTAATATTCTGCAATATACACAAGACACCTTAAACCGGAATGGAATTGGGAACTTGTAGGCCTATGTAGGAGCATTGCTATCAATGGAAGAACGGAAGTTAAGCGCACTTTTCAGCCTGAAAAGTACCTCGAAACTGGTCATTCCGCTTAACGGGAGGGAAATCTCGCTCCACAAACCGTCCCGCTTGTGCAGAGTGCCATGTAGATCTTCAAAGAGGAGCATGTCAAGTCAACAGAGGAAACTGAACCTAATTTGATTTGTTGACACAGGTCATATTTTTTCGGTCAAACTCTGGAAATGACAGCAAATGTTTTTGACTAATCTTATGTAAGAGGCTACTGTTGCCACATTGATGGCAATGAGATACCCATAGGCTATTGTTTCCATTTCAATGTGTCAGAATGTACACCATCACGACTGTGATTTTTGAGTTGTTTATTTTCTATGCATAGCTGACACAGTACAGGTCATATTCCATAAACTTTTGGAATTTCCTCTCAGAAATAATCTTGTTTAATCAGAATTTTTAATTGAATCCTAGTAATGAACTAGTTTGCTTCAATCGGGGTGCAGCAGTTTGTTGCAAAAAACATTCCACTATATTCAAGCATTTGAAGTTTGGGAGAGTCTTATTGCAACTTTTTAGAATTTTGAGTGTAGCTCTTCAAAGCTTTAAATGCAACTTTGAGTTACCCTAGTGTTTCCAAAAACAGTTAACACCTATTATGCATAGAATAGCCTAGTAATATAGCAGGCTGAATGTCAACTCAAAAAATTGAGGCAAGCAGTGAATACTTTATATTAAAAGATTGACTTTCTCTGCGGACATTATGTTCATGGGATTCAAAACTGTTTGCCCAATATTTAGAAATTATTCTTGTGTTTCTCACATACTGCCTAGACGATATGCAATGCATGCATGTTCATATTTGAGTAGCATAGAACATGTAAAATATCGAACAGAATGGATCTTTTCTGACATGAGTTTCAAAGTATGATTAATTTAAAATGAAATTTAGTTAATTGCCATAGATATTTAAAGTGGCACTTCTTGGTCGCGTACTTAAGTCAAAAAATTATTCATATCTTTGGTCAATTTTCGGGTTTGCAAAGAGCTGTTGCATGAAACGATAAAGAATTAATTAATTAGGATAGCCTTCTTAAAAATTGTCACATGTGAAAATACCAAGTAGGGAAATATTATAAATCCATTGATGTTCCAGGATATCCATAATAATGTTATTAAGTTACAAGAGAACGATAAAATCACCTCATGAGATTACAATCTTATTAGGATTATCTCCGAAAGCAGATGTATAAAAATTGTTCATTGCCACTTTTAGAAGAATGACGCTGCATAGCTCCTCTAGAGTTAGGGATTGTATCCGAACTCCTATAGCACCGGATTGGAGTATTTCAACTCCGACACAGATCCACTGACACAAGAAAGGCAATACAACAAAAGAGCATCAACATGATTTTTAATTACATTTTCAATAGTATCAAAATAAGTTGTTTTAAGTTACACACAGTGTGGCAGACCGGCAGGATTTCTCGTGTAAGTTATAAATCTTTTTTTATTCTACTCATACCTATTTTACACAGGATAACTACCATTAGAATATAATTAGCATTTATATTTAGGCTACGTTTTATTCTTATTTTTCACGTGGTTTTACTCACTGTATAGTACGATTTGTTTTATTCATTAATTATTAACCGTGTTTCGCCCTTGCTAATTTGATTGTAAATATAAAATGTACACGCCATGTTTAATAGTTAAGATTTAGTGCTGACTAGACAATGCTACCTAACAATATCATTCAAATTTAGTAAATAGTTACAACCATTTACTCAATTCAAATAGGGTTACTTTGGTAGAGAAATACGAATTCACTTCGTTTAATGTGTATAAGAATTGACAGATCTGGTGCACGAGGTAAATTAGGAAATAGCAGGATCACCAAATTTAATGTACATCAAGCCATATCAACTGATTCTTTCCCAACCGGTGGTTCGATTCCATCAACCACAGTGAAAAGGTGGTTCTTTGGTGGGTAGTGATTGATTCGAGTTGATGACGCTTTTGACTGAACAGTAGCTTCATAATCCTACGCAGCGGCAGAATGTGCCAGTTTGTACTGGAGACTTAAAGGATATACATAACTATGAATATAAATTCAAAATATGAGTTCAAGTCATCATAACATAACATTCTTGAACTATGACTTGGCCTTGGTCATAAGTACTTAAGTTTCGTAGACCTTCATAGATTTTTGTGAAATGGATGGTTGGGTAGCTATCCATACCTGATATATGACCATTGACAGTGCTATTCACGATATTTCTATGATCATACTATTATCATTTGAATTTGTATGATTTGATTGTGGTCCCCTTGGTGCTAGACGATGTACATGCACATTGAAGTGAAAATGGACTACATTTTTCTTGATTGCGTGTACTTGTATAACTTATTTTTTTGAAATAAAACCGTTTTGTTAAAGACGTTTGTATTCGTATAAGACGACAAAAGAAGAGTTTTCCCTGTAACTCCTATTTGTTAAGCAAGTTAAATTCTATTGGCCCTTGTTTTCATGAATCAACGGTAGCCTATCATTCCAAGAAAATGAGTCAGTCAGCAAGTAGGCCATTCAGTGCATTATTAGCCTCTGTTGTAACATGAGGGCCATATCAGGGTATTCAGATCCACCTAGAAATGCAACAATTAAATTGCATTACATTATATAATGGTGTTGAAGTTGCTTGAATTGTTGGACCTTCTGACTTTTAGTGGCATGGGTTATCTGAACCTCAAGGCAGGCCAACGAACAATCAGCTGAAAATGTCGTTGAATCTTTACAAATTGCAACGAAAGGCTGCCGCAGGGCTACCGGTACCTACATTCCCATTGTAGGCCACTGGAAGCCGTCATCGTTCCGGTATCGCTTACTTACTTTATGGTACCGCTGTCATGATAACGCATGTCAACGAGGCACCTTTGTTTTCAATGTTCATGTCCATTCTTGTCCTTTATTAGGAATATTGGATTTCGATGGCTTCAACCTTGCCATAAAATCATCGATCGTTAAGCACCAATCGATAACTAGAAGGTTAGGTAAGGATTCGTCAACCTTATAGGAATTGTGGCTCAATACTACTGAAATATACTTAGATGGATGTATGCTAAGATGTCAATCTCATTGACTTTGTCATAGTTCACTGCTGCTGTGCACAGAAATCTAATCTTTCTACAAACTTGGTGTGCATCATGATCATTTCACATAAAGCATCTGAAAACAAAACGGATTTGCGGCTTACATGTCAAATCTGTATGCATGTTTGAAATTTATCCTGATGACATGGAAACTATAACGAAGCAAAATGAATTACGTCGAAACCAATAGAACACAGAAGGACAAATTTTTGAAGCTGAAATCATTACAACAGAGTTATCACCGAGAAAGGTAAGAGTTACCGGTACTGAAGTCGATCAGAGCTTATGCGATGAACAGCAAGTGAAGAGAACGGGCGAAGAAACTAACTTAAAGGTATAAATTATACACTGCAGTTGGCAGAAATCTTAATGCGAGAAGGATGGCGTCACGAGCAATAACCAGAAGTCAAGAATAAAAAGATGATAAAGGCAAAGACTCTGAAAGGAAAATTTTACTAGTAAAGAGACTAAGATGATGTTGAAGACACAGAACATCGCTAAAACAAATCAAAATGAAGTAAAAGAGCAATCAACATCGAAATTCAATCTGCGGTTATCGCAGTCTTACTTTGATCGCACGAGGAACCCTTCAGAATGACAAATTAAACAAAACCACCAATAATTATTACCGGTAATTATTACAGGTAGGCTGATTTCGAATCAATAACTGCCGGTAAATTTACATCACAAGCACACTGCGCATGTAAATGAAGATGACAACAGATGACTAAAGCTTAAGCATCAGTACAAAAAGGTAAGAAATATTTCCATGTACTCGTCCGCTGTACATGTGCATGTCAAATACGTAAGCGGTCACTAGACTTTGCCTGCATGAACATTTAGTCGTCTTTTCATTCGAGAATCTATCTGAGTCAGGGCTAATGATAAAAATGTTCTTCAACATTATAAATGAAACATCAAAGTCACTGATCAAAACGGCCATAAGAAGTCTGAATGTTTCTTCTCAAGTGGATTTTGCAGTGCAATCTGAACCCTCTTACGACTCCAGTTGTGACACCTTTTTCGATTCCAACTCCAACTCCGCATGCCTTATGCTAACTGCAATGATAAATTACATTGACGTTTATGTGAACGCAGAATTCATCATTTTTGATCACACATAGGTCTACACTGTACATAAAAGTTTATCTGATAAGTTACTGAAGTAGCCTACAATAATTTAACATTAAGGTTAGTTAACATTAATTAATTGAACAAATTGAATATATTCACATTTCTGTGCTTGTCTACATTGTCTCACTTTACACTTCTTTCACAAATGGATGAGCCGACAGCAACCTTTGAACTCATTTTTTCCTCCCTGTTAACCACATACTGGTCATTTCCGCATGTCAATTTGTCTAACAGCTAGACTATATCATTCATTTTATCGCATGCTTGTCGTCCTTTAATTCATAATTTAAACGACTGTGTTTGCTGTAATTTCTCGTGTACTAATGCAACGGTTTGTAATGTCAATTCCGTAATTTATGATCTTCAATATTGAAAATTAAGTGACTATTTTTATTACATTATTATATGGCACAATTCTGGTGAACTTTCATAGCCTACCGTCAGTGATATATTAAACCAAACATTTCTTCACAGACTGTGCAGATTTGTTTTTGAGATTTCTTTGAACTTTATACCATCTATTATTTGCTACTTAATTTTTGAAGCGGGCTGTTCGGTGAAAATATTTCAATAACATGTATCATAAGCAAATTGAATAACTATATTTTTCAACATCTAAAAGACTGTCAGCGCGTCAACTGATATAAAGAAGATAACACAATTTTCACTGGTCGATGCATCTTACATTTATGCTATGAAATATTTCACGAGTTCCTTGCAGGAAAACAGAAGATCGTCTGAAGGAGTTCCTTCATTAATTTTAGGATGAACTTGACTATTCGCTGGAATGGAAAGCAAGAGCAGTATTCAGAACTGTCTAAGTTAAATTGAAACACCAATCGTGATAATATATTCAAGCATACATTAGGACTCATAATTACACAATTTGAGGTCATAAACAGCACCTTAAATTGAACGTATGATCAAAACTCAATTTTTCTATTTCCGATTCTCCATGTATTCTTTCAATGATAGGAGACGTATTTCAGCATTGACTGCATATGCGCACTTGAAAAATCAAATTTTGTCCGTGAATAAATTCTGTATCCTTAGCCTGCTACTGTTAATTAATATATAGTAGTGTGTAATGTCAATCTAAATTGCTTTATATTCTGAGATTCACTTGGGAATCACACACACGGTACTCTCTGACTGTACTTCTTACTTAACTAATCGAATTGACCACATGAAATTGACAGCGGCATATTTTGCAACCATAAAATAAGTTAGGTTATATTCATTAGTTAGAAGGAATTTCGGCTTGTACATTCTGGAAATAAGGCTACAGCATAACTAAAATTCATGCTATACGAAAATATCGTTTTCTAGCGAATAAGTTCACAAAACCAAGAAACATGCATATTGCTACATGTAAGTTGCTACATGTATATTGAAACGTGTAAGCATTGATTAATCCTCCATTGCTTTTAATAATGCATGAAACAACACGTATTTTATTTTTTCTCTCGTAAATGTTGACGACATTATATCATGTTGCTGCCATTCCTTCGGTCACTTCGTGATTATCGTAAGCATTGTTGGTTGCATCATGCATCATGAAAAAATTCTACACCGACATTCCAGCTGAGTAGACCTTGATTGTACAGTACACTCCGGATAAGCGGGACGGGTTGGGAGCTTCCTGGAGCGACATTTCTCTCCCGCTTATCCGAAGATCCCGCTTAAGAGGAGTAACAATGTTCGAGATCATTTTAACCTCAATAATTGCTATGTGAGCTAAATTTTCGTCATTCTATTGATAGTAACGCTTGTACATGGGCTTACAGGCTCCCAATACCATCCCATTTCAGGGTTTAAGACAGAAAAGCATCTTTGTAGCCTATATTGCATTTATTCTGAATATGAAAAACAATCCATTGCATGTATTTGTTCAAAATAGCTGTAAGAACTCGGAACAATAGTTGAAGCTTATTGGTCACCAGTGAAAAGAAATCAAACTTCTATCGAAAGAACAAGGGAATCTAATGTCAACTGTTTTTTCGTCTTTCGCTACTCAGGGGATTTCAGAAGCCCTGATGGGTTTAGCTTTCTCCTCAAGATAGAGCACATGTTGGCTCACTGACACATTGCGCTGTGAACTGGTGTAATGTATAAATGAATTCTTAGAAACTCTGCATAAGTAGATGAGCAGTAATTGCATGTAAAAGAATAGATGCATTTAATTGCTTCCTAGTTGCCAAAAGAAAAACGAAAGTTCAAATAAAAATCCGTTTCCATCTCATCCGAATCAACTGTGTCTTGGAGCAGGGAACGATTGTGTTGTCACCCTGCACTGCCACAGTGCATCACAAGAACAAGTGGTAGAATACAAATGCGGTTTTTGTTGAAACATAGACGAAAATCACTTAATGCTGAAGCAGTTATACATACAGTTATCTAAAAAAAATAGCTTAACAATTAAAAATGCAAAAAACATCTCCCGCCTAAGCGAAGTGACTTCCAAAAACTTTCCCTCTTAACCGGAGCGTTTTACAGGTGTTAGAAATGTTTCTTGATTTTTCTCCCGCATATCCGGAGTGCACTGTATAGTCGACGCTGATGCAGAATTCTCATGACTAGTTGAATGTTAATTTCATGACATGGCTCTGAGTATGAGTTCGAAAATCAAGAAAATAAATAAACTCAAAACAAGAATTCAACCTTACCTTATTTGCTTCATGTAACAACCTCTGAAGAAAAAACCATATATATTTATTATATCCAATTGTATTTTTATGATTCATTGTGATCCATGTCACAATTAAATTCACATAAATGCCACTATTGCAATAATTTAGATGTCCTCTCCTTCCAGGATAACCTACATCGTTATTTCCAATTGTTATTTTTGTCAATTTCACGACATCCTCTATTCTATTGTCATTATCATAGCAACATACAGTAAATACATCATTCACATCAATTTCATTCTTTAACGGTTATCCGGGCTTTCTTCTGAAACTAGTTAGACGGGCAAACGGGGTACAGTGTACACAATATCTATTTTTAAAAAATCTTTTCTGTTCATAGATAAATTCCATGATTTATCATTCTAAGTAGTTTCGTGATTATATACTCTTATTAAAATATTGTTTTCATAGATATCGGAAAGGTTATTAAGTAGTATGACATGATAATTGTAGATTTATCTATTTACGGATTGTTTTATATCGCCAAACCCAACAAATAAGAAATTTCTGATAAAATGTTTTCTAGCTTCCTATTATGTATTTACAACAAAATTATATCTATAAAAATCACATATAAAAAGTTCCTCTAATTTAGGTACCGGTAGGCCTAATCTTAATTAAGTAGGTCTACATAAAAATGAAATTGAAACTGTTTGCTGAAAAAACATGGATAAAAACACGATTGTCTCAATTCAATTCAATGACACTGCTTGCACCTATGACACCTGTGCTCGTTACACATAGGACGTTGGCACTGACAACAGCCGATGCGGGATTTTCTGTCTTTACTTCGTTCACAAAACGCACACCGTTCAGCCGTCGAAAGCTGGAGACAAATTTCATCGTTATCGTTCTTTGTCACTTCGTTTGATGAAAAACAATTCCCAAAGAATGGATTGCTGCTTTTACATTCTTTCGTATACCCGTCGATTTGAGTCGTTTTCGAATTTCTTCTTCGATAAGCTGCATACCACTTGCGATCAGGAAATCAAAGTGTAAAGTTTTCATTTGAGCGGGTGTCAACTGTCTGGTATTTTTGTAAATGTACATACTGTTCAAAACTGAAATATTCAGCATATTCATGATGAAGCCAGGCCATCTTCGACATTTTACGTTTCATTGACATTATACGCACCAGTTTGTCCATGTTGTCAACCCCGGATTTCCTTTCATTGTAAGTAAGTACCGTATCAGGCTTAGATTCAGTGTGAATACCAATTTTTGAGTAAATATCCAACAGGAGAGCTGGCGTCTTCTTTTTATCATAAAAGCTGCAAAGCATCTGATTTCCGGAATAGAAAACTTTGAATCTCCTTTACATCGGCCGACTGTAGATTTTGCCTCAGGTGGAACGTCTGACCTGTTATTATTTATCGTACCAATATAAGATATACTTTTATCTGAGAAAGGCGATCAGCTAGTGTACTGCTTGAAAAATAATTATGGGCCGTGAGATGTGTAACACTGTCATAGAAGGGTTTCGTGAGTTGCATTACCAAAGCTTCTGAGAAATTGGTAGATTGAAGCGATTCATTTGAAAGAGTTCCACCACCAATGTATGGAATACCGTTATAAACGTAAGTTCCATCCGAATTCGTTAACCAGAAAATTTTAAGTCTTCCGGGCTTGCTGGCAATGTATTGCCTGAAACTAACATTCCCGTGAAACTCTAAAAGTTGCTTATCCACACATGAAAACATGGGGGATTTACAAATGAAATACTCTTTCTCAAGAAATCCTCAAATACGTCTCTTACTGGTGCCAGTCTATCGTTTCTGTTTCTCCGCATGGGATCGTCGACTCTAAAGCATCGTTTGATAAATTTGAAACGCTTTTCTGACATGGTGGCTTTGTAAACTGGATGGCCATGGATATCACTCCACATATTTTCCGTCGACTGATAATTATCACGATATGCTGCCATAAAGAGGTGTAATCCGATAAAGGCAAACATTTCTTCTTTTGTAATAAGTACAAATTTCCGTTGATTGCTTGGATTATCTCTATTCCATTTCACTACTAACCTTCTTCCATACACGTTGTTGTATCTAAGAGCCGTGAGAATTATATCTTCTGTGAACATAAAAAACGCCTCAGATTCTGATTTAGGATGTAATCCTCGCTTCACTTCGCCCGCTGGCTTTCTCATTATATTTTGATGTTGTCGACGACCTTGTACATCAGGGGCATCTGCACTCCACACTCGACCAGATCGTGAAACTAAGCCAGGGTTTGAAGTATCACCTGAGCCTATTCGGGATCGCAAAGGCGGTATCTCATCATCACTACTGCAATCGTTTTCAGAATCTGAGCTATCATCAGCCGACATATTGACCAACATACTTCGCTCCATTACATCATCATCTGACATAACGCAATCCTCGGACATCAATATTTCGGCTTCTTCAGTAAATTCTGTAATTTCACCGATATCGCAATCATTGTCTTCTGAGACATGCCCTTGTAGAAGTGTCAAGGCGATATTCTTGGCAGCTGTATTCGATCTCGCCATTTCGGATCTAAAGAGGAAAATAACAATGTAAGATATCTACTGAAAATGAGAAATCAATAGAACAAAAAAGGTTATATATAGAAAAGGACTACTAATCGGTAGGTGTGCGTCAGTGGCCTAATGGCTACGGTGTCGGAAATTGAGGTAACGCTGCTCAGATTAGTGTTCGAGTCCCTTTTGACGTGATATCAAAATAACCTCAATATTTTTTGCCTCAATACAATAACTATTATACAAACAGTAACTATATACATTCATCGCACTTTCCGTTTGAAATATTAGCTATAAGATAGTTGTTTTTACTACCGGTAAGCCTACTCTAAATAGTTTATATATATATAATATGATATATAGACACTATCATAAGCCTCACGTATGATAACAGAAACACTTACCAAGCCCTCTCACAAGATAGGAAAACCAGTTTGAAATGTAAACTATAACCCTGTGATAACAACTGATTAGAATTGAAACCAAGATAAAATTAACGCCATTTCAAGATGTATACTTGAACATATTCAAATGGGACTTAGATCAAATAAACAAATCAAAGAAATATTATTTTCAGATTTATTTTAGTACTTATATTTCAATTATAAGTATAATGAGAAAGCAGTATTTAGTTCTAAAGATTATGTAAATGATCATCTTTTGTAATTTTGCTACTTAAAAAGCTCATTTGTATATGTTTGTCACTGGGGTACACTGTACCCCATTTGCCCGTTTAGCTAGTATGATCAAATATCTCTGAAGCTATTCAAACAAAAATACAAAAACTACCACAAATACTTAGCTTTATAAAAGTTAGGAAAAGTCACGAAATTTGGAATTTGAAATCATTGTTCTCTTCGCTTGGCGGCAGTTCAAAAAACGTTTTGGGGTACACTGTACCCCAAGCCCGGATAACCGTTAAACCATCTCAGTCATCTCATCTGTTGTATCATCATGCGCATCTGTAACCTAAGTATTTGCCACATCCCATGTTTCCGTTTCTTGTTGAGAAATAAACGCTTTGATATTTTGATATCCCTGCGGTAGGGAACGAAGCCATAAAAACGAGGATGATTTCTTCTTTCATTTAAATACATATTCTTACAGCTTACGGAATCAATGGTGCTCAACAACTTTGCAACAACTTGACAATTTTTATAGCAAATGTTCTAAATAGTAATTAATCCGTTCAGTGAAGCGCTTATAATTATGAACCAAACGTTTGGGGAGAATTATGTTCTTTCGCAATCGCAGAGCATATCAATCAACCCGGTATGATAAGACGAAATTATTCTTAAAGCTCTCGGAAAGAGAGCTTTTTCTAGAAGCTAAACATACAGTAGTAAATTCTTTCAAATATACCATTAATTACGCTAAATGTAAATGATACAGTGAATGGATCATTAATGAAAAGTCCAAAACACTTTTATTTATTTGCTCTACATGTCCACAGAAGTTTTCAACCTTAATTCTAAGAAAAAAGGTCATTCAACGAACTGTCGATATAGACGTGTTGCTTCTTCATTAGAAGAATTCCACTGCAAGAATGTACATTAACTTATTCTCTTTGACAACTTGACCGAGTAAAAGATTGCCATGGTATTTTGTTAGCGACTGTGCAATTTCATTAAGCATTTAACATTAAACACTGGAAGATATGATGCTTCCCCGAAGCAAGATAATTTGACTATTTCATCCGGTATTTTTGATCTTGCAATTGCGAATTCCAATTTCGGAATTTTGGGATTAGTTAGTACAAGGTGTCGACAGATGTTCGATTTTCCTTTTTACGAGTTTTTCAAGGATTTTCCCAGATATCAAATTTGTTTTACAAATGACTGATAAGTATGAAATGTCGAGTTTCTAATAGATTGACTGCTCTTCTCTATTTGCATCTCAGTATCGATATTTTACAGATAGCATACAGATATGTATGTAGTACAACTCAGGCGACTGTCTGCATGCTTTTTACCGGTTTCTAAGATTACAAGCGTATCAAGAATAGCGAAAAACTTTGTTCCACCTGTACAGATTCTGTTAATCGATGATCGGGGAGTTTTGATCGATGATCGAACGATCGTTTCTAAAACAAGGGATGATCGATAGGTGAAATATGAAGCATGACTGAAATATCGATCGAAGAAAATCGCATCGTTCGAATTCCCTGGGGAAGTCACCTCTAAAAGATTTGAATACAATCAATGCACATCTGCATACAATCTCTCGAATAGAGGTCAATTAAGTTCCTTCAAGAGTGATGTCACGTGATCAAGAACCTTCAAGAGTGATGTAGGCGAGCACCAGTCTAGTACCAGTATTGAGGACTAATGGCAGGTGATTGATAGTTCGTGAGGCAGGCCATAGAAGAGGCGGCAACAACAATCAAGGCGAGAAGTAAAAACAGACACGTAAGCCTACTGGAGGAGATTCAGAGAACACGAAAAACATTGCAGATCGCATCGTGATGGATAGGGCAATCTTCTAGGTGGCCAATCGAAACCTTAACCGTCTCTATATAGGTATGATATGCAATTTCTAACATCTGAGGTGAAGTCTTGATCCTGCCAATTCACATCGGTCGCATGCGAGAAGTCGTAGCTCAGTTGTTAAAGCGACAGGTCTAGGATAACCTGTGGTCGTAGGCTCAAGTCCTGCCAGGCACACATCTCTTTCATGGCAATTGATATATGGTTTATCACACTTCGTTCCTATATATATAATCTGCACCAAGAAGCGCCTTTTATTGAAAAGTTGTTGGGCCGCCGACGAAAGTGCTATGCATAGATGGTCCTACGGATGCTAGGTTCGAAAGGAGTGTGAACGTGGTTCATTGCTTCGTTGATCCTGGCGAGTTTAGATTTTGGGTTTTCTCAATCTTTGAGGTAATGACTCAATATCTTGGGATGCAGCCCAGGATTTAAAGTAGTCATCAGAATGGAAATTTGCCACATCCGACTATGTACATGTATGTATCTAGATTCTATGAACCATCCAATGTAATTTCAAGCTGATTTGAAAGTTGATGGTCAATCGCATACATGTTCTCATATCTTTGCAAAGAAAAATTTAAAGAATTAAATAAAGATCCACTGAATTGAAATGAGTTTTTTGGCAAACTAACGTTCTTATATTCGAACATGCATACATAATACACATGCACTATTTTGCTCCATGTATGGCTACATATCCATTAAACATTGTCTGCCTTGTGGACAACGATGTGGTATGCCTTATGTATATGGTGTTCTATATGTCATAATGTGTGTCATTGTCAATACTATATCTCCCGCATTTCTCTGACCATTGTTCTGGTAGTATAGGGCTTGCATCATAACTGTGTACGTCACTATGCGATAAAGCTGCCTTAAAGTTGCTATTTAGAATTTTGTAAGATGGAATGAAGTCTTATAATAGCATGTACTATGTAGATTGTATCCATTTTCACTTTATTTAGGCTTATCGGTGCTATGAAAACAAGATGCGTAGCCCTACATTTATGTCATAAACACGCTCTTCTAAGATAATTATTTAATGACAGGTCCTTGTAGTAAGCAGTCTATTTACTGATTAGTCTTTGTAGAGCGTGTCATAACTGAACAATTGAGGTACACGTGATGCCCTAAAGTAGGCACATAAACATACTCAGTTTCCTACCCAACAATTGCTTGCACTGCGATAAGGATTAAGGACACTTCCTTGAAGCAGGGATGCGGAGTCGGAGTCCTATCATTTTTGCTGGAGTCGGTACTCCGGCCTATAACTAGACCGGAAATCACAAACAAATTATTTATCCTCGTGCATAGCTGTCACTGTCTTGATGTCAACTTTCTCCGTCAAGCAAAAGTACAGAGACACTGCTGCATGCAAAGCTTGTAATAGTTGAGGGAATGAACCGTGATAGTGAAAAAATGATTGTCTTTTCACTCGGTGATTTAGTAGAGAAGACAAGCCTTCCTAGCCTCGATCACACCTACGCACCAAAGGTCACATCAGAGACAAAAATGAAATGCCAGTTTGCTTGAGAGCATTGCCTCTTACCCTCACGTTAATCGTGTGTGATGGCTCCTCCAAAGCGCATATTAAAATCGAAAGTGTATTCACAAGAAGGATGGGGGATTTTCCTTCCTGGTAGAGACTGGAGAAAAACCGTGTGAGGCACACATCAACAAAATGGGAGGAGCCGAGCGCATGCATTCAACTTAAAGCGACATTTGATAAACTTTCATCGAAAGTGATTGACAATTGATACAGCAATGATCACTAAAGATAGGTTCAGGTGAGCCTATAATGATCTATAATGTAGGTCACCAGTTTTTTTAAATAACAAGGCTGTATGTAGTTGCCACCCGGAGTCGGAGTCCTATCAAAATGATAGGACTCCGCATCCTTGTAACAAAGTCACAGAACTCACCGATCATCAAAAAATGCAAGACTTAAGCTTTCACATCCTTATTGCTATTATAATGCAATATTCAAATCCTCTAAGTGCTAATCCATCACAAATTCAAATACAAAATGTAGCCGACACCTTGGCACTATTATGCAAACCATCCAAAAATGCCAAAATTGTGAGACAGCTTCGATAGTTGGTGATGATGCTGACAGTACGTGAGGAATGATGCAGATGCAGCTTAGTATAGCGACAAAGTCTTGGCTACATGTATTTGAATTTGTGACGGATTTTCATTTAGAGGATTTGAATTGATGTGGAAGAGAAGATTGTGCAATTATTACGTTTTGATAGCAGGCAAGGATTGAAGAGCTTTAGTTTTGCATTCTTCGATTAAATTCTGTGATTTCATTGGGAAAATTTGTAATTTCTGAAGTTCAACTTTGGCTGCGTTTAGAAAAGATAATCAACCCAGACGACAATTGAAAATCTTGATTTCGCTGCGATCCACGACGGAGGATGAAACAGACTGCCAGACTCATAGCCAGGCTGTGTTCTTAAACGATCGTCGTAAAGGCAATTGCATGGGTCAGGAAACTAAGAACGCTAATATTAGCTACTTTTAGTCATCAACTCACTCCGTAACATGCATTCGTTTAGACAGCGTCCAAATTCGTCTCTACGAAGTTGCGATAGACTGCAGTGATGGCTAGCAAGATCATCATGTATGCTATAAATGAAATTCAATGAATCTTATCAAGTTGAGTAGATCTTTAGTTGCTGCAAAATTTGACGTTCAGTGTACCTTGTAACCTACAGTGTATACAAGCACTCGCAACAAGTTGTAGGTCTGTTTTTTCATAATTAGCTCGCATGTTCTAAGATCATTGCCTTGCACACCGTACAGATATTGCAAGTCCATGCATGTGTTTCGATTCAAAATTGCCACTTGAGTCCAATTCTATAAACCTTGTAGAAAATGTGTACTTTGTTATGAGGATGACTCATCTTGGGTATGATATTTGTAAGCTTGATCACGAGATCAATCTTGGATCTAATCTTGAGGTCCACTCAAGACCAAGATTTGACTCAACCCTGCTCTTGCAGATCTCATTCTTTGAAAAATCAATAATTCAATGGTTTGTTTGATAATGAAAAATTACATTGTTTATCAGTCAAATGAATGTAAGAGCTTCAAACTTAGAGGTCGCACCTAAACAGTAAAATACAACATGAAGCAGTTTAAAAGGATGAAGGTCACAGAAGGAGCTGAACATGACCAACGACGAACTATTGACATTGATGCCGGCTCCTTGCAGGCGCCCACAGTTCTGGTGTCATTCCTGATGATCTGACTACTTAATTGAATTTTATTCCTGTGAAAAATTAATTAGATGAGAAATGACTACAGAATTAAAAATTCATTTCGGAGAAATGCAGGTAGCAAAATCTGGGTATCCAAGCTGCATGAGTAGGCTATTTGTGACATTCGTATGTTTGTCTATTGCCATTAATAGCGTATTCAAAATAAAATGTAGCTCTTGAAATATGCAAAGAAAATAATTCCTTACAGAATACATATTGATTCACTATCATAAAGGGAAAGCAAGCGAATCTTAAAATGAATCACTTCGTTACACTCTGCATATATTTTGCTCTTGTTGTTTGTGCATTGTTAAAACAGAATATCCATGCTGTACTTTAAAAGGAAGCTTGAGTGGAGTCACTCATGCACGACTGTATTTAGAAAAGTTGATGCGGGCAAGTGTCCATATTCTTATTTGTAACACAATGCAGCCAAATTTTTCTCTGATTCTACATAGCCTAGCTTCAGTAGACAGAAACTCCATTTAAGTTGCGTGCATGAACGGCATTATCGAAGGAACAGGCATGAAACAAGAGGATATTTCGATGACCTTTCTAGGATTTATTGTCATTCTGTATTCTGTTTACTTTTTATATTTCGGACTAACTCATACATGTGCGCATGAATTAATACCTCCCTTTGCCAGAGACGCAGGTACCATTTTCAAAAGGTGGAGAAGTGAACCTTCGGAAAATATAGGCTTAGGTGCCGGTGCCAGGCGGCAGTGGCTTACCACTCCCCCCTCCCCCCCATTGAAAAATGCTCTTAGAGAAAATGCTTTTGTCCATCCTAGAACTTAATTCAATCCTTGCACATATGCGCGCTATCCATTCCAAAGGCCAGTGGTGGGCAACGCGTGGCCCGCCACCGCTTCTCATATCCAAAGTGTCCCGCGGATATTATTTGAATCGGTGATTTGAAAATGGCCCACTCCGACTTTAACCTATAAAAGGCACTTCTAAGCTTGAGGTTGATCTTCTTTAGAATTTGCAAAGGCATTAACTAATGACTTACTGATCAATATGATTGCACAAAAATTTTCATTCGAATGCTCAAGCCATGTTCCGTTCGCAATGAATACCTTCTCAGTATGTAGGTAAGTGACATAGACATCAACTGCATGACTGCTAAGTCACATGCCGTTCGATACCTTGTCGAAAATGTTTCACCACGCATAATATACAACGTTGCAATCAGCCTATAAATACAAAAAGTAGACTACGCATGAAGGAATACAACATTGTCATACTACCAATCAGATCATATTACCACCATTTATTCACAAAGATTCCGCAATTTCACAAAGAAGCTTCCGCATAATTAGTTTAACCTATTCACATATTCATTATTCATATAGATTTTAGAACATAAAATTCAGTTCCTTAAAAGACAACAGCTTAGTTGGTTACAATGCAGCTGCATGCATTTACAAATACAATTATGTCATGCACTACCATCACGTATAGCACAAAAGTCCTTAAAATTACCCTCAAAAGTGCTCAATAAATGAATTGTCAACGCAACTATTTCTGCCTTTCAAAATCGGTGGCCTGCGAAACCTCTCGCGGGCCACTACTTGTGGCCCTCCATCAAAACTTGGTTGCCTACCACTGCATAGGCCGGTACTTCTATTCTTTCACCCCACATTTTTCAAGTTTTCCAAAATCATCAAATTTCATCAAACTTAGTCACATTGGGTATAGAATATACTTGATCTGTCACTGAGTGACACTACAGCACGACTGAGAAGTCTTACTTGAACCCTGGGATGAAGGATTGGTCCCTTGGATACTCAGTTAGAAACAAGGTACAGCTGTGATAATGAACTTTGTGTGATTGTTGTCTGCAGACAAACGACGTGCAGTTGTCCAATTCTGAGACTGTAAATGTTCTACAAGTCAGATAAGATGAGTTTTACACACTCAACGCTAGGCCACGTTAGTGAGAACAGGTAGGAGCAAGAGAAGATCGTTGACGATGCAACACTTCCGGGTGTCAACAACAGAAATGTGGGGAGGGGAAGAATAGAAGTACCCATAGGCCTTATTAAGTTATGGGAGATTTGTGTATGACCACATCTCGAAAATTAAGTGGTTAATCGATTCATCCTATGAGGGGGCGAAGGCTGTTGGCATCCCTGCCAAAACTTTCATGGCTTGACGAAGCTGGCAGCGTTCCTCCCTAAGGAGGTGGATACCCTACGCACCTAAAAACTGACAGTCGTAGAACAGAATCATGACACCCCTTTATCAGAACAGACAATAGAGAGAAATTATTGGACATGGATGCCTCTTTGCATCTGAACAGAGGATATGCAAACGACCAAACGAGATGCTGGGGGGTGCCCTTTCATTTCTGAGCCACCGTGATGTAAAAAGTATAAGAGGAGATGCTAGGTGCCCTTTTCAATCTAACTAACACTATGTATACGTCAGATGGAAGCCCAATTCACATTGTAGCTAATGCCATGTGAAAGATTATAGGCGCTATCATCACGCCCGAACTACCGTTAGAGATGAGTGTTTAGAATATTTCAATTGAGATTCTTAGCAATTGCCTAAAATGTGGGCGATGCCCAATGCACCCTTGCAATACGTTACCGTGTACTATAGGTAGGGCATACACGTACATTGAGGTGCTAGTAAAGAGACGCTACATGAATGTATACGTGAAGGTCTGTGTATACCTAATGGTGAAGTGGTTGGGGTTAGAGCATTGAACCCGCCGACTATTAAGATTTGGCATTGGCACAGCTTAGAACTACCAAGTATTGATGAGTTCCTCAACTTAATAAACGTCTTCATTTTCACTATTTATCAATGCTTTCCCTTTACTAGTAATATAGATTTTGATTATTGAAACATTCTTCGCTTCAATTTGAATCATAAAAAAGTCAAATCTCATCTCATACGTTCACTTACATTTTCATAATGCATCAAAGGAAGTACAAAATGTAATTCAATCACACTACATTTTCAACAAGCTTATTTTATTCAACATAATTTTCACAAATAACGTGAGCCACATGGTTGCTACAAACTAAGCCCTTGCATGTAAATCATTTCTTCTTTCTAATTCAAATTGCTTAAAATCTAACAGCAATAATAATAAATCTAATTTAAACTGCATATTTTTCATAAATTGTAGCTTCTTGACAGTTTTCAGCATTGCAGTATCTCTGATATCTCATGCATTTTCTCTGCCGTCACCTGCCGTTGAAGCTTCGGAAATTTGCGTCCGCAATTGACCACTAAATTGTTCCATGAGGGAGCTGAACTGCGTATGCAAGCCTAGAGGTCGTACAAATCGAGTAAAAACGTACTTCATTGCCAAGACTCTGACTAACTCTCTCTAAAACTGCCGTCTCCGTTTATGATGTGGGTGGATGACCGGGTAAATGATTGTTGTAAGAACTTTGGTTGTAAGCTTGCTGCAGTGAATGCACTGATTTCTGACATATCCAGCTGATTAAGTAAATGCACCATTGGTCACCTTCTGTTTGATCGGTAGCATAACTGAACTTCCTGAAAGCTATTACTAGTCAAAATCAAATGCGATGAAATCAAAAAATCCAAAAAAATCTTTCAACAAATGTGTAGGCTAGTTAAATATTTATGCATTAATTTTCAGATAAGCGTTGGAGTTCTCAACTACACATTCACACAAAGTTTAAGTCACAGAAAGTCAATTTAGATGAATCATTATCACTATGTTAAAATCAAAATCTCAACAAAGTGTGAAAAACTTATCCACCTTTATTAGTACCAAGCTAGTCCGACTGTCAAGCACAATAATGTGTTAGTAGTAGACTATCGCATCGGTAATGTGTATACAAGCTAGCCATTGGAACATTCTTGAAATCTAAGATTTAATAATGCAGAAAATAATAAAATATCAGCCATCTGAAAGATCTTCTTTCTCAATATCAAATGCCAAGGCCTCGCCCTCGGTGCGATTTACATCATTTTAATAAAGAATCAATAAAACTTGTCGTAAATCTCCGGAACTACATAACAACTGTGTACAATTGCACATGAATTATAAACTATGGACTTATGCAGGATAAATTTCGGTAATGCGTAAAAATGATTCTATACTAGATGTAACAAAATCGAGTGTAAGTAAAATATTATAAGAAAGTGGGGAAAGCTATAGATCGACAAATGTCAACTACAAAATGTATAATAATTTCAATGCCTTCCATGGACTCTCATAAACAACACACACGGGCAATTCCAACACCTATCCAAATAATGCAGTAGAATGCTGTAATTCTAACACAAACATGTGGCGACTATCCAAGTCAACGTATTTGCGGTAGTCATTTTTTGTAGCAATTACAGACGGTTAGCGTCTGTGAGAAATGGATATACATGCATACCGGACTCAGTGAGGAGCGCTTCCAGCCGACAAATGCAGCGGATTGGAGAGCTAGCTTCAAGAACAACTCAGATAAATGGAGCGCAGCGCTTCCAACCGGCAGATGTTGCGACGTGAAGAGACTCCTTATATATATACGGACAAATGGAAAGGATCGCTTTCATTCGACAAATGTAGCGGATTGGTAAACCTCGAAGGCAGCTTCTTTAGACAAATGGAGCCTCCAACCGACAGGTGTTGGGGATTAGTGAGTTTCTAGAACAGCTCTTTTGAACAAACGGAGCGGAGTGCCTTCAATCGACAAATGCAAGCTTTCCCCGAATTTCTTGTTCAAGAAATCTCATTACACCTCGACATGCTGGGATGAGGGTCAACGCAATTTTTCTTTTTCTAGTGATTGAGCTGGAACTAGTTAGCAAAGCCAGTACAAGTCAGCTGTGTCTTCGCAAAACGACCGGTCTTTTATTACTTTCGCTGAACACGATAACATGGATAAAGTTCAGCCTAAACACCAATCACAGGAAAGCATCATTTTTTAGTGATACCGTATCTGTCAAATTGCGATTTTCAGCATGACCACATTCATGCACTCAAACCTCTTGCTCCTATCGCAAACCTATTTAAGACTTGCGTGCAAATTTCACTCTCCCCCTCCCTACCACCATCCGCCGTCATCTTATTCACGGCATGATGATTAATTTGAAATCTTCACGGAAGTCATTACTTACATTCAACACATCGAAGTATAAACATTGCGGAACAACACAATTATGGGAACACAAAATTATCAATGGCCATGTGATAATAGCCAATTGAGTCGTTCGTAATGCAGTGTAGACGATAGTTAGGCCTACACGTTGTATCAGCCGTGCAATACATCAGTTAAGTCCTAGAAATCAGCATTTAAAAGGCATAACAAATTCTTTTCTCGATGCAATTAGTCAATGACTTCTACATAAACGTTTTTTATCAATGAGTACTTGGAGGAAAAGCTCTAAAATCATATTGAGTCCAATCTTCTTTGGTACCAGATTGATTGCTATAACGAAGCCATCAGGGGGTATTTAGGAGTTGTTTCATGCCGTCTAGAAACTAAACTTGAAAAAATCTGTCCAGACCTTTTCCTTCTGCAGCTTTTTTGTACTTTTTGCTCTTCTGCATTTTTGTCATAATGCATTTTCTTGAAATGTTGTGCCCACTGTAGAAGCCAAATGGGGATTCCACATCTCCTAGGAAAAATGAAAATGCGAATTTGAAAATAATCTGTCGAGCCCTTTTCTTTCTGCAACTCTTTTGCACATTTGTCATAATGAGCTTTCATTGAAATTACGTGACCTTTTCCATATCTACACCAAAATTCTAAATAGTTGCCAATCTATCAAATATGTAGCTGGCTGATGATGATCTTATAATGAAGGTGATCGATGTTTTCCATTACAATTTATGCTGTTCGACTGCTCTGCTATCTGCTTTGATTTTGTTTCGTGATCAATAGCGCAGCAATAAGATTCGTCATGAGGACCGAGCGCACAATTTAGTGCATTAGGCTGAAGCCGAAAACTTGCAATATTGAAATTGAAACTTGATCCATTTGCTGTGCACGTGTACAGCTTGTATATGGTGCAGTTTAGCTTATTGTCATTCCTAATCTTGATTATTCATGGTCATACCATGCTGCTATTATTGCCATACAGAAATATTTCGGAATAAAGGGAATATTGTTTTCAAGACTGAACGATTATAATTGGGAATATAGCCCTTACTTACCTAACAGCAATACGCGCTCTTGTTCTAACTAACTAACAATTTTGTCGATGAAATGGGAAATTCAAATTCACTAAAACAATTCAAAATTGAAAAAGTGCTAGCAGGTTATCTTCAAATTAGTTTTTTCATTTAAGCTTCCAATTCAAACGATCTAAACTTACAATTGCTTTTTATAGAGTAGCTACATAGTAAGTGTTATTATGCCTATTGATTAGGTGTGCCTGCAAAAATGCTTCTATCATGGTGTGTAACAACCACAGAATTAAACAGGTCGTTTCTTCTTCTTTTTGACTAGAAGGGAAGCATTGGAACATGTAACGTTAATGAAATGGCACAATCTGCTGACATAATACCATAGCAATCAAACAATGAACAGCCAGTTCAACATTAAACACTCCAAATTGTGAGAAGTTTCCGTAACTTGACAAACCGGATCACACAGCAAAGAGACACAGACAATGTCAAGTTCTACAGAGAAGTTTGTGAACGCTTTTTCATGCGCCTGCTAACTTTTTTTAATAATAATCGCAGGGCCCAACATTATAGAGAAAACTTTTGCGCAATGATCTGAATTCCTCGAATCTGAAGGAATCGTAGCGATCGGAGCATTTTGAAGGAATTCAGAGAAATCCGCAATCGACGCACGACTACGTTTCCTATCTCTGCAAGGTATTAAAAATTTCTTTTTGCCCACTTAGTAAGTTCTTGCATGTGCCATCGTTTTGAATCAGTTTGTACTTCTAGCAAAGTGACACGATTAAACAATCTAATTCTGTGATAACAGCAGGATTAGACCGGTCGTCTCTTCTTCTGTTTGTCTAGAAAGGAAACATTGGAACATGTAACGTAAATGAAATGGCACAATCTGCTGACATAATACCATAGCAATCGAACAATGAGCAACCTAAACACGCCAAATTGTGCGAAGTTCCAGTGACTGTTATCAACCGGATCACACAGTCAAGAGACACAGACGATGTCGGAGGGGATAATAATGATCGGAGAGCCCAACATTATAGAGAAAACTTTTGCGCAATGATCTGAATTCCTCGAATCTGAAGGAATCGTGGCAATCGGAGCATTTCGAAGGAATTCGCAACAATCCGCTAGCGGCGCACGACTATTTTTCCTATCTGTGCAAGGTATTAAAAATTTCTTTTTGCCTACATAGTAAGTTCTTGCATGTGCCATCGTTTTGAATCAGTTTGCAGTTATAGCAAAGTGACACGCTTAAGCAATCTAATTCTGCGACTACGACAGACCTTTGTTGTCGATACTGTGTTCAATTTCCTTGATTTTTCCCGGTTTTCCGGGTCTATTTTAAAAAATCCCTGTACACTTCATTCATCATGTTAACGATTCTTCCTTTCTATAACTTCTCCATATCGCACAGCGGAATTTCGAGAGGACAAAATCAGTTTATTGGAAACGCCAAAATTACAAGCATCCCTGTCATACAAAGCGCGTGTATAATCTTTGACTATTCTTTGAACAATAAGAGAATTGATTCTTTTTATGATTCTTAACAATCATCTCTTTATTGATCGGGGAATCTCTTTCCACCGAAGCCTGTCCATAGCTCAAATGATTTGCACGAATCGTTCAAGCTCAGGAGAAGAAGTACCTTCTTCAAAGCAATGGAGTAAGTAGTCATCAAATCTGTCTCTTCTTTGGTCGAACATCTGCAAGTAAGACTTCATGGGATGGTTTGATGTCAGAAATTTGTACTGATTCTTGATGTAATCTGCCTCGAATCCAGTGACCAATTTTGTGCCCACCAGTTCATCAAAAGTCTTATCTAATGATCATCAATTTCCGTTTGGAATCTGAGGCCATAATCAACGGATCCAAGCAAGATTGCCCATCGAACACCGGATATTTGAAAGGCATCAATATAGCATTCAAGAATTCCAGACATTTCGAAGAAAATTCTTTCTTATGTATGTCCGTTCAGCCTGCCGATCTTAAGGCTGATATCGCGGCAAAACCGATGTCAATTGATTTCAGTTGCACGAAATTTTCTCAGCCATGGGAGGCTTCAGTTGACCTGTTGACAGGTTTTCATAACACATGGCTTGATAAACCTTTTCGACAGCGAATTTATGATATTCTCTAGGACTTCAAACAGACATGAAACAATGCGCTTGCCGTTTTGAAATGTCTTCGAGAAAACCTCAAATTCCTTGATTATTGTGACGAAAAGACAGTTTGACATTGAACAGAGGATCATTTAGCATTTCTTTCATGTTCTTGTAGGACGACTAGTCAAGTTGCTTCTTGATGTTTTCGACATGAGCTCGCAAGTTTGGCAATCGTTCGATGATCATTTCCGCAACTGCTACTTTCTCAAACCATCGAGTCGCACAATACTTGGGTGGTTCGTGTGGGTCATTGCAAAATGTCAATAATCCGCTCAGCGAGAAGGAAGATCTTTAAATACTTCCAACAACTTCGCAGGAATTTCATCACCTCAATGCATTTGTCTCCTGCTCGCAGAAGTTTGTGGTCTCCATGGCACAGTGGTTAAGTGCTTGGCCTAGCGATCTTCTGGTCCAGAGGTCGTACCCCAAAAGTGCTACTGGAGGTCGTCAGGAAGGGCATCCGGACTAAAAGATCACAACGCTCCAGATTAAAGTCTGATTTTGTCAGCACCGTCCAAACCCTCACTAAGGGGAGTAGTGAAGTTTAACCATCATTTTCGCAGAGCAATGTCGATGATGTGTAGGAAGCAACTTCCAATGTCCAAAATTTGTGCATCATCATGTTCACGAGATTCTTCAAACAGACGATGCGTTGCGAACTTGACATTTGGACCATCCATTACCACCTGCAGGAGTTTAGAATTGTCCTGGCCATCGAGCGCTCCCTCAAGAGCTTTGACGCAGTAGCAAGTCCAAGAAATTTAGAAGTCAGGGATCATGTCATCGCCGTCTTCATTCCAATACCTGTCGTGGACATCCATTTGTCTGCGATGCATTTAGATGAGTCACGCAGCATTTCAGATTTCAGACATTGTCACCTGAGTCCTAATCAACCATTTGCTGCGCATGAACGCGCTAGGCGTGAGAGCGCTGAACCTGTTGAATAATCTCCAGAGGCAACTCGCCCATTGAGACAGGCGAAGATCGATCAACATGATCAACGGCGTGAGTTGGATGAGAAAAAGAAGCACCCGTCCTAATGCCAGGGATCCAGATTTCCTCGACTGAGTATACACATTTCGTCCGGACATTTTCAAAGCAGCTTTCCTCAGCTAGCAGAGTGGATCTGGACGCAGTTTCGGAGAAAAGCGCTGCACCGAACTACGAAATCACATGAAAGCAACTGGCCTCCTTGTCTGAAAACAGGACAAATTGCTGAAAATTAATAAAGCAGGCGTACAATGTTGTAAATTAAAAATATAAATGCTTGACCATACTTTTCTTGCGAATTGCACTTATTGATCAAATCTTCAAACGATATAAAAAGTGATGTTTACATCAAAAACATGGAAAATATGGAATTTCTACCTCTTCTTTGTTTATGCATTATGCAATTTTGTCAATGTTGTCATCGGTCATAAATATATTTAAGTAATGTTTACTGCTCCCAAGTTCAAAATTCCATGATTTTTCCCGGTTTTCTCCCGATTTCCCAGAAACCAATTTCCCCCTGATTTTCCCGCCTTATACACCGTGTCTATATCATATGAAGATAATGAAGTATAGCCTACAAGAAAAGGAATTACACTCATCACTCATCTGATTCATATAATCATGTAATTGCTTTCTAATTTGCACGTATTTGTCTTATTAGATACGTCAAATGAACTCAGCAGGATTCTGGAGAGGTCAAATAATTTCATGGAAAGAGTACTACTCGTACTATAAATGTGTTGTAAGTGCCTCTAAAGATAAATAGGTTCTAAAAATGAGTGGGCTCGACAGATTATTTCTTAGGACATATGAAGCAATCTCCAATTCGTTTCTAGAGTGGGCACATAATTTCAATGAAAATGTACTGTACCAAAAATGCAAAAAGTCAAAAAAATCCGCTGGCCGCAAGTTATTTGCAATCCATTGCAATCTGGATAGCGCCACAAAAGGTCATCAAAAATATTTATTACAAATTTCTTCAAATAGTTTGTCAGATCAACTGATAGCCCAGGTGAGACATAAACATAATGTCTTACAACCTTTGAATCTTGCAATTGTGCGATCAATACCTTTCTGTTTAATAGTGCTTATGACAGCTGGAGAAGCATTGTGAGAGGCACAAATGATTGTGCCACCTTCACGACGATCATGTATCAGTCATCGTACCTATTATTTCGAAAGGAAGCATAACCATGAATGCTCAAAAGGTCATTATCAATCGAAGAGGACAGTCATGTTTTAGTGATTCATACAAAGGTAGGTCTGTAAGCAGAAACCAAAACACTTTTCTGCTTTTATTCTGATGATTGGTAAAACTCGAATTAAAAAATTTGGATATTGTTGTGTAGAATAACTATGTTATGAAAGATTACCAGGTCTTCTCAAGCTGTTCTACGCACAGAATTAGATTCATCTGCGCGCGCTTCGGTTTCCTAGAAAGGAAGAATTATATGCAACCTTAATGTCGAAATGGCACATCAACTTGCTCCTTCTCGAATGGATAATTCATGTATGGCTTGCTATTGGAAATGGCAAACAATAAGCTGTCAGCAGAGGACAGTGGAGCCAGTGAAGGATGCGTGCGTGCTGTGATATCACTTCGTACACACCAAAACACACATCCCTGTCTTGGCTTCGATTCAATGTATGCACTATACAGTGAGCAATGCCGAGGAGAGGATCATCAAGTGAACTTATTTTCGTACGCCTGCTACTTTCTTTAATAATGATCGGAAGGGTCAACATTATGGAGGAAACTTGTGGGCAATGATCTGAAGTCTTCGAATCTGAAGGAATTTTGGCAATCGAAGCACTTTGCTGGAACTCACATTAATCCGCAAGCGACGCACGACTTTTTTTCCTATCTCTGTAAGGTATTAGGAATTCCTTCTTGCCCACCTAATAGGTTCCTCTATGTGCCGTCAGTTTCGTATTAATCACACTTCTAGCAAACCGAAGCAGATAAACAAAATATTTAATTCTGTGGTTCTACGACTATGAGCTTCGTGCTTAAGTTGTTTATACCTTTCTTGTTGTCATTGAGTTGTCAAGACCTTTACAGTCTGGTAAAGATTATGGACCCTTCGCTCTCTTTAATAGTAAAATCTTAGTGTTTGGACTTTAACACACCAATTTGATTAGTCTGCTTTTACTATCCCTCTGCTTACCAATTCTATGTAATTCTTCGATACACTCAGAGCCTTCTGATTATAAACTTTTTTATCGTTATCTCTGCGGACGTCTAATTCATCTGATGTTGATTCTGTGAGACCTGAAATTGCAACATTCATATTTCGTCTATCTCTTTCCATTACTGCATGCGCTATTATCTGAATTTCCATCGATTCTATTTTACGAGATTTCAGATTTCAGGTACAAATTTCCCTTTCAATTTCGCTGTTACCTCTGAGAACCTTTCTCAGAACCCTTCTTTAATGCAACAACTGACGAATTCAGTTACAAGACTTACCGGCATTGTCTTTCAATGACAATGTCGGTGTTACAAGGATTTTAAGCAGTGCTGTTGGTGGGTAAAAGAACAATAGAGCGAAAAATAGGCTGAAAATAGGGATTAACAGAAATGCTCGTAGATGTCAGAAAAGATTAGCTGAGATGATTTCAGATTTTTTCTTTGCAAGTTCAGCTATCATCACTATTCACTAGAAATTGATGCTATATCACGTGAATTTTTTTCTTAAAAAAACAATCTCTATTATAGTTAGCAATTAGCATAGATAATATTTTCCAGTGAATACATGTGTTCGTTAAATAGTTTCTTAGTATTATGGAATCTGGTAAACAGTGTAGATACTTCCGCGGTAGTCGCATAAATGCACAGAATACAGATTAAATTCGTTGTAATGTCTCACAATTCGACGAATTTGAATAGTAGGCCCTGGTTCACGTTGCAGCACTGAAAGCAACATTAGACGAGCATTGGATAAACAGGGTTTGGAAGATTCGATTTCATCATTGTTGAGGTGACCACATTAGTTTCAAGGTTGAAATACTGTGATCCAGATTAACTGCCTGAAGTTCTGTAAAAGAAAGTTATCGAAAGAACGAAAAATATAAGAAATGAATTTTGGAAATTATCTTTATTATTTTCATTTCAGTGGCTAGACCTCTCTTGTATGCTCCTAGCAAAGCAAGGCTCAGACTAGTTTGGGACAAAGCCGTTCTCTAGCGCTCTTCTCATAGGATCGTTTCAAGTCTGACGAAGCAAATCGCTCCTTATTTCGCTTAATACTTTTTTGTGGAGTAGGTTGCCAGATTTTGGAACTGATCATGAATAACCACCAAGGCCATCGTAAGGTCACTCGAGAGCTATCATACAAATTTTTACTGGTAGAGAAGGCCTTCTGTACTAAATAATTTTTCAAGTTTACGCCCAAATCTCCTGAAGGATGATGCAAAGTCCATAGTTCAGAATAGAACTCTTTTACCTGCTGAGTTGGGTATTATGCCTCAGAATTTTGTAGCAGTTTTTCCAAATGAAACCTGACTGTAGTGATCAATATGGCTCTCTCACTCTCATTTTCTTCTTCCAATTTGCACGTTGACATAAAGGCCTACAGTGTTGCACATAGACGTGAGAGGCTGTCGTTGCTGATGTCTTCAATAAACCGACGAACAAGCTGGAGCAGCATGAAAGACGTAATTTTCGAGGTTGCTTGAAAAATTGCAAATATCTTCTCCTTGTACGGTTGTGTTCACAAAGTAAAGTGGGCCAAAAATCTTCAAGTAGAAGAGCTTTCTTTTGATCGTGATCATTGAACCAATCAAGAACCTTTCTGATCAGAAAGTGGTTGACTCATTTTCAGATGAGTCGTTGTTTTCTTCTGAGTTTCCAAAATTTTATCCGCTAATAACTCGCAGTGTGCAGCACAGTGTTAGCAAGCTACACTTCTGGAGCAACTTGTTTTATGAGTGTAACGACCCTTTTCAATTGCTGACTATTGCTCGCACCATCAGAGCAAGCATTTTGACCACGCAATGCCGTGTTTGGGAAAGAAACTATCCAATTTTGCAAAAATACTTGTTGCAGCAGCATCGATATGGCGATGAGGAAGCAAGAACGAGAGAAAAGTGGGAAAGCAGAATCATTCACAGTACCTATTCATCCGCACGTCCTGCGCACTGACTTTGCTATCGGCACAACTGACTTTCCACGCTTGTGCGTACAGTCTCGCCGTTTGAAAAGCACAGACAGACATATCAATCACTATTCACGCTTTCACATCATAGCATTCTATCAATTTTTGCCCGCCAATTTCAAAGTATTTTCAGAGTTATAGCAACACTGATCGGTGTATTAATCACAATACGCTACTCCGCAAACGTTTCTCATGATGATGAATTTTTTTATGCTAATGATCTTGAAAGTAGGTTAGCTCTTGAGAAGTTCGGAGTAGGCTACTCAGATCGTCAAGACTTGAAAACACGAAAGTTTCGCTTCATTTTTCTTGATGAGCGAACTATTAAAATGAAGTGACGACCTGCATTAATCCTAGTTTTAGAACAATTTTGCAGATTTCTTCCTAAGTAAATTTAATTAATCGATTAATATGCCTTTTTCATGTTAGAGAAATCAAAGTTGATGTCTATGACTGAGATGCATTTTGTTTCAGTCAAAAGCATATCATCTTCTGACTCTGTAAGGAATCAGACCTACCGATGACTAGCATAAGTTCCAGTTAAAAAATGTCTTCTGAAAAAATGGTCGTGAACTGCAGTTATTATAAAGCTGCACCAAAGAAAGGTACGAAACAAAATTTAAAGACTATGAACATTCTCAGTAACATCTGAAATCAATGTTTCTGATTAGAGTTTAGTCATTTCGGCAGTTGTCTCTTACAGTTGGTGGAGCTGGCTTAAGCAGCCAATGGTTTCTGTATGAGAGTCGATTTTCCAACTAAACTTTTTAACAGAAACTTACTACCACATTGGAAAGATCGGCCTTAGGTGTTGCTAGGAGTGTCCATGCAATTTAAAGTTTATTTTGGGAGACTTTCCCCTGGAACAGTTCTATCAATGCCACTGCGGGAGAACCATTTTTACTTAATTCCAGTTCGCAATTAAAACTGTTTTATATCTCCAGCAGCAATCTGTCTGTCAAATAAATTGATCAAATTAAGTATTCAAGTATCTTAAACGAAACAGAATGTTTTCATCATGATTTTTTCTACTTAATTTAAATGAAAATCATCATCCTCTAGGAATCTCAGTTAACTACATAAAATAAACTAAGATTAAGCATACTGTACAAAATATAACTGTAATGAATAAATTTGTAATGGTCTTTGAAGAAAAGAAAATAAAATACATGCGAAACTACAGTATAGGTACTGAACTTGCTAGAATCGACCTACAGCGTCTCACGTGGAACTACTCCATAAAGAAAATGAAATAGGGAGCTAGACTTGTTATAAATAGACCAATTGGTGACTGACTATTCATGAAATTTAATTTACCTGTCAAGAAGACCGATCCGTGTCCCATCATATCTAGCCTTAATTCGGAAACAATTATGACAAGGGTAATCTGTGCACGACGGAAGATGCTATCAATCACCTATTTCACTGCAGATGGGAAAGGAGATAATTATTCACGTTGTTACTTAACTTGATATATGGTACAAAATAAGCTAACCAAGTAATTATCAAAGTGTATTTCGTGATAATAATAAAAAAAAAGAAAGGGAAGGGTAATAAATTCTGAAAGATTAATTGCTGAAAATGATTAGTGAAGTACGACTGTAATGGAATATTGAGAACTAATGGTGAACATATCAGATATTCACAATGTTTTGTTCGGAGGACTTTTTTCCTCAATGACATTTTCATGCATGCCGTGGGACCCACTCCCATCCCATTCCCACAGCATTTTTCAAAATGTGCGATTATTTCCCATAATTATTCACATAAGCCAAATAAATATTTCTTTGATAAGCTTGGCTGACAGAAAAACTATAAGTAAGGGGACATTCTATACCACCGTAGGCCTACCGTATACATGAATGATAAGTCAACATCAAGTCTTACGTTCTCCAGTGTAATTTGCAATCCATATACAGTTATATATCTAATTGGATTTCTTAAATCAAAGGGCTCTACAGGTATGTCTACAATCCATGATATCAGACTACCCTGCAAACTTGCATTTACAATAACTAAGCTAGTTCCTTATTAGAGATCATAATACACCCTTTTATGGGCACATTCTCTGAACTTGTTTAGCCCAAGCAAGTTTTGCCTAAAATAATTAAAAACACTATCAATATATGAAGCCTAATATCAACATGATGGGCCTACTACGGATCCGTACTTGCATGAAATATTCCTACCAACCGATGCGAGTGGATGACCTACTTGCATCTATTACTGTTCGTGTGATACCGGTACCTAGTCAATCTAAATGGAACAGCTCCATGCAATAGGCCTAAGTACATGCATTCCAGTCTGAAAATACAGACTAGAGCATCTGCATGTGCGAGAATCATAATACAGAAATTTCAACCTACCATATTTTCTTTATGTCTCACATGTGCATGAAAGCACGCCCACGCAGTCTCACTCCTAACCAAGCTGAGAGTTTTACTATTCTAACATTTAGTTATTTATTTTACATCTGTTACTTACAAGTGTTAGGCATGCAATATGTTGCTTTCTATTACTCAATTCAACCTAAGATTTAGAGCCTCTGTTGCAGCAACGTGCTAGTTATGATAAAAACAATGTGAATGTCTTCTTTACAATCATGTCATGCCATCATTTTCTTTAGAAATGATGACTCATTAGTATCACATTTTGCATGGTATTTCAATAATTTTTGTATAAGATCTATGAAAGCACAGCACTGCAAGAAAATGTTGTTCACTTATATTGGAGTATGTCACATTTTTATGAGAATTCCCATAATTGAAATTGGTGTTCCCATCCCATGGGAAGCCTGGATATTGTACATAACGAGAGTAACAAAGCCTATATTTCGATCACCTGACCAGAAAGTCAGTCCGCTTCAATCCAGATTTTTCCACAGGTCTAGCAGATCATCAAAGATAGCAATCTAAAAATATAGGGTTAGGGGAATCATCACTTTTACGTGGAGATAATGATAGTAGGAAAAGCAGGTCCAAAGTAATGAGCGTAATTTATGGAATTGCCTATAAATAACCTAAATCAAACATTGAGGATCTTCTATAGATTGAAGACATCTCCTGGAGAGAGTGGAACCCTGTGTTTGAATGTTTGAAAAAGGATATTTACTAGGGGCCTGGGAATCGGTACATTTTGAGTCGAATCGAATCGGGTCGTGAAAAATTCCAATCTCCAATTGAATCATTGAAAGTTTACGTGAGTCTTCATTAGCTTCTTAAATAACGGTTTGTTAAGCGAGCTGTTGAAGAACTGGTGGATTCTTGACAAGCGCAACGAACAAATCTTCCAAATTGCAAGCACCGATGGGCAGCTGTCAATTAATATCTATAAAAGACGCCGTATGACATTGTTCGGGCTGCTATAAGAAAAGCGCGATTAAAAAACCTTGCAACCACCGGAATGGACGGCAGGCGAGCGCAATCTATCACCGTTGTTTGAATAACATTATTGAAATCTATCACCCAATAATCCCATCCAAACAACGAATTACAGCTCTAGAAAACAGAAAGCTGACCATGTCATGATCTTAGCGTTCCGGTGGAATATGGACCAAAAGGGGGCCAACTATAGTGTCAACCAATAAAGCATGTAGCTATGCAAAAAACGTTATTGAAAAGCTATTGAGAGATACATTATTGTCATGGCACTCAATGAAATAAGCAGTCAAATTAAAGCGCCTTTTTTCTATGACAATTAGATTCTACTCCGTTTTATGACGACCGATTTCGGATGACAAATTGACACTAGATTTATGAGTTAGATAGTGAATGTTGATTTGACAAACGAATTCACATGGCCTTGCTTTTACAGAAAGTTAGTTTGATGATGGAAATTAGATATGTAGCCTCAGGCTTGTAGAATTCCTTTAAATCTCATCTGTGACTGGAAGCGTAGCCTCCATTAATCGCTCCTGTACCTTGAGCGCGGGAAATACCAATCTTTATGAGGTGAAAATCAGTGGATTCTATCACTTCCATCTTAATTTTCAGATAGTAACAATAGAATTATCTTTCCAATAATTTCCTCTAACTTCCTATGGTATCACTGTCAGTAATTACGATCTTAAATAATTTATTCAGGCTGCATTCACAATGTGTAGTAGGCTAAAACATGTCGATTTCCAAATTCGTCAATGAAAGTCATACTTTTACAGGTAAAACGTATTATGCAGAAGACTTTCAGCGCTGAAATGTAGACTAATTTTTGCATAAACTTGCACCAGCCAGAGTCTGGAAATTGAAAATCATGAAGGGTCGGATTCCTGATCACTGCTTGATTTAAGTAGTTTTCAGGATCAGAAGCTTACAACCACAATTCATTTGAACATGTAGCACGTACATGTAGCATTTAGCCGACTAAACCTTAGCGAGACCCATAATTTCAGTTTGGTTACTGATTATTTCAAAATTACGCAATGATCTTTTATGAGAATCAGTGACTTTTCCTAGCTTAGAATCAGATGTAACCTACATGTCAAACTGTTCGTTTTGCATCTGTCATTGATTCACCACAGGAAGTGATTTTACAGTTTACACATGTAGTACCACTGGGTCTGATAGACCTAAGGTTGAGTCTTGGGTCTTGGGTTCACTCTTGGGGGTACCCAAGAAACTTGGGGTGCGGGCACAAGAGCTTGGGCAACCCCCAAGAGTAAAGAAATTGACCATGAATGATCATTTGCGGTTTTCTTGGAAAAATTCTGCCTAAGTATATGACCACATCATGTCATAGCAAGTCATCTACATGTAAGCTCACATGCATGCACATGTTAATATGTAACCTAATTCAATCACACGATTGGTCTTTCTGTGATAAAACTGTGCTATCATCAACTTTGATATAGACCTACAGATATGTATCTATCTGATAGCTTGTTTAATTAGCTTTTTAAACTATGCTTTGATTACCTATGACTTCCTTGTAAATTTAATCCATTAAGCTAGATGCAATGCATATTGTGTTAGACAGAATTTTGTATATATCATTTTGCGTGAAATAAAACAAATAATGGAATGCGTAAAGCCAATACCTGTGTAACGCTTATGCTGGTAAATTGGTAGCCTACAACAATTCGTAGATAACTTGCTTCACATAGCCTCTTGCCTTGAAAGTTAAAAACTTCGGCCTACATTGTTTATTCTGCTATTAGTCTACATGTATTAGAAATAGAAAGATATCGGTATCATTCAATGCAGTGACATTCTTTGATGATTGCTTCTTACGATTAGTAAAAATATCGTTACATCTACATTTGTGCTATTTTCATCTTCTACGAGGCGTATGTTATGTGTGTTTTGTTTCTCGATCAGACATGTTGTAAGGAACGTAGCTTAGTCATGTATGTTGTTCTAATTAGGAAATTATTAGACTGTAGACGTAAACAGGGTTGATAATATTGAGCCCAGAGATAATCTATGCCGATAATTAAAACTTTTAGCTGATTATTAATAGCGCCTCAATTCCGCAATAACAAATTCGTGTAATAAATAGTAATTAATATGAACATTAGATACATATTAATTGGATAGCAATATGTGCAATATGGTATGATTCAAAATATCTTCACGCAATTTTATATTTCAATCAAAATCCCAACATGTTCTGGAAATTGTTGTTCCACTTCATTAGAGAAATAGCCACTCTTGGGTCCTATAATTTTGGACCCAAGATTAATCTTGGTCTTGTGTCTTGGGGGTACCCCAAGATTTTATCTTGGGCTTGGGGGGGGGTACCCAAGCCCAAGTTTGGACCCAACCTTGATAGACCCATTAACTGTCTTTAGCTCCATGCTTTAGATTTCTAGGTAATGCACAGTCAATTGATAAGTTTGATAGAGTGAACTCACATAATGATGTACTAAATAAGTATTGACTCTTTTATGTGAGCATGCTGAGTATTTATTGGTAGGCCGACAAAACATGTAGGCCAATGCATGCACAGCAATTTCCAGGTGAAGAGTAATGGAAATCACACGCACGCTGAGGACACTTGTAATGTTTATGGAGTAGACAAGTTTAATAAGAACATTATTAGTAGTTACGCGCGAGCAGTTTAAAACCAGTTAAGAGAACCGCTTTCAGTGAGAATCTAACATCACAGGCTTGACTTCACGATAAAGTCATGGGGAAAGAGAAAGGACAGAATTTGCCGTAAAAGAATAGAATTTGAGTTTTGGAGCAATTGGTGTGACCAGTTGACCACTGTAAACCAGGAATGAGTCATGGTTGATGATGTTATTTGCATCACATCAATATTCATTAAATGAAATCACAAGCAATCACAAGGATAGCCTATGTACTAGCACTGATTCGTTGGTCCACAAAGAGGCTAAATGAAATAATTCAGCTCCCTTGCTTAACTTTTTTTTGTACGGGATTATCTAAGCCCGCGCCATAGAGAAATGACTTTCATTTACACTCAAACAGTAGGCTATCTTATCAATAATAAATTTAAGTTCAGGAGCCAGCACGGAACTTTGCAGGTGACAAGGTCGCATTTGAAACATAGCAACTTCTCCACTGACTATTACAAAACTATCCGTCAGCCGGATTAGATTGTGTGTCTATAATGAACAGGCCTAGCCTGGATAGAGAAATTCCTTGCATTTCATTTAGAGAAATTGTGACATATGGGGTACAAACACAATTTTCTTGAGTTAATTACGAATGGAGGAAAAATTCTCACACTAGAAGCAGATTAGAATGTCTAAATTCCTGAGCTGCGACGCTCCCGTGGCGAGTTCTGGGTTCATCCACTGATTTTGTTTTGCTAGCGGCTAGATTTGAACTCACTACTTCCCGATCTATAGATCATGCCATTAACTGCTTAGTGCTGAGCCACGAGATCACCTAGTGAATAAGATCACAGTTTTCAAACGCTATCTCACTAAACTATGCAATATAGCTGATAAGGAATGCATATCAAATGCCACACCCTCACACATTAAATTTCATGTCTAACCGTGTACGCACTAAGTTTGCCAATGTCTTTATTGTCCCCAATGTAACTGTCGTATCTTATATAGATGCTTACTTATTTGTTTTGAGAATTGGAGTGGAATTGAATAACAGTAATTTCACATAATCTGGCCGCTAAAAGAATGACTCGCCCAGCTTTATGACCGACTATGAATTATTTTCTTACCACAGTCATAACGTCTTTAGTCATAATAGCAAGATGATCGCAAGTTCACGCATTACAAACGGAGAACTTAAGTTTCATTATTTACAGTAATTGGGAGTTCATGACCTCGTATAGTGCGGCTAAACAAGGATGGAAATAAAGATGGAAATAAAACTCTTCTATCACTTAATTCTAAAAGGCTAGATTCTCTCCGATGATGATTTCCTAAATATGCGGTGCATGCTGGATGATGGAAAGTGCTCACTTCATGCCGCAGTGAACCAGTGCATTCGAATTGGATCATTTCTCCGGTTCACTAAAAGTCCCTCGTTGATTTTGGCGAATTGGTCGCTCACCTTACAAGACAGTATGCTTATGGTAATGTGCTAGTCGAGTTTTACACGCATAAGAACTTTAGCAAACCGCATTCAGTATCAAATGCCAATACTTCACTCAATCATTATTGTTCATCATACTGTAATTCATCACAGTCAAGTTATAATCCTTTTACAATACAAAATAGGTACAGTAAAAGATTTATCTCAGGGACATACACTTTAAGCCATGTCAATATCATTTTCTCTAGCACTGCCTATATCACTTCAATTTGTCAAAAAGCAGCTTTAAAATCAAATGCTGGAGTCATCCTTATTAAATATTGACCATTGTATGTATTGTGAATGTTCATCGTTGTCGACTTTTCAGAGTTGCATAAGACTTGTATACTTTGGTCATTTTTGAAAGGAAAAAATTATATCTGATTTTCATCTGATTCGAAAAATAGGTAATTCGATGTGATTGGAATGCATTCTAGAATTTTTACATTCTGTCATGCGTGTTAGAGATGTGAAGCAGCAACATATAACTTAATGATCAAGATTTCAACATAAATATGCACTTTTCTGAATGAAAGCTAGCTACTTTCGATTTCAAAAGAAAGCATGCGTGACTATCTCTATAAGTAAAGGCAAAATTAAATTTACATTAATGATCCTAAATTTGGAAATACCTCAACCAAAAACGAAAATCGTGGTAGGTATTTACACCATATTTATCATCAACATCTATCGAGCAAAGTGCTTGCTCAGCATGAATGTACATTCCTTTCATGAAAAATTTAACGATTTGTAAAAAGTTATTTACCTGTTGATGCCTCAAGCAGTGTTGGGCATTTGTGGCGCAATTAATTGAGCCAATTATTTTAATTGTTAGCTATCATTTTGTTATATTCAGGTTAATACTGCTACACCGTCAAGCGCAGCAGTTGATAGGTTGTTTTCTCTCGGAAAAGGAAATTTGAGAGGAAAGCCAGCGATACTTTCAGGCAGATATTTTAAAATGCTGACTGTAATTAAGGGAAGCCCACGCGATATGGCGTTGTAGAACTTTAATTTCTTTTTTTGATAGATTTCGATGGATTCAAGGTGCTTTGCATTCAAAACAAGAAGTAGCTCTTAGATGTTTTTAGAATATCATTCAAGTTAATGGATGAAAAGTTATCTACAGACAATGTTTGAATGATAGTTATGTCGTCCGCGTATTTCACAGACTGTAATTTGGCACTTGAATAGAGCCCATGACTGCAGTGAACAAGTACGGGCCCAACCACAGAATTAAATATTTTGTTTATCTGCCTTGGTTTGCTAGAAGTGTGATTAATACGAAATTGACGGCACATAGAGGAACCATATTAAGTGGGCAAAAAGGAATTCATAATACCTTACAGAGATAGGAAAAAAGTCGTGCGTCGCCTGCGGATTAATGTGAGTTCCAGCAAAGTTCTTCGATTGCCAAAATTCCTTCAGATTCGAAGAATTCAGATCATTGCGCACAAGTTTTCTCCATAATGTTGGCCTTTCAGATCATTATTAAAGAAAGCAGCAGGTGTACGACAATTAGTTCACCTGATGTTTTCACGTCCTCTCTTCGGCATTTCTCACAGTATAGTGCATACACTGAATCAAATGTCAGCCAGGCGATGTGTGTTTTGGTGTGTGTGATATCACAGCACGCACGCATCCTTCACTGGCTCTGGTGTCCTCTGCTGACAGCTTATTGTTTGCCATTTCCAATAGCAAGCGATACACGAATTATCCATTCGAGAAGGAGCAAGTTGTCTAATTCTGTGATGTTGCCATTTCGATATTCAGGTTAGATGCAATTCTTCCTTTCTAGGAAGCCGAAGCGCGCGCAGATGAATATAATTCTGTGGGCCCAACACAGCCCCTGGAGTACACCCGAGATACCCCGATGATTTTCACATGCATCCATCTTGATGTCAAAAAAGAATGGAGCCATTTGAGAAGTCCATTGTCGAAATCGCATCAGTTCAAGTAATTAATCAGTCGATTGAAATATAACTTGTCAAATGCTCGTGAGAGATCAAGGCAATAAACGTCGACAGCCAAGGTTTGCTGTAAGTTTAATGCCTTTGTAACATACTCGCAGAGATCGACCAAAGCTGTCGTAGTTGAGCCAAGCTCTCGGCTCTGTTTGTTTAAACCATTACAGGCAATCAATTTCGGTATTATTTTGTCTAAAACGATTCGTTCGAAAAGTTTCGATCATGAGTAGAGAAGAGATATTGGACAAAAATCACAAAACCGGGGACGAGATACCTTCGGAACAGGACAAGCGCAAACACATTTAAGGAAATGTGGATAAGTTTTTGTCGTGATTGAATTATCAAAAAGCACAGCGAGAGGCTCATACAAAATGCTTGCAGCGAGATTCAATAATTTTTGTGGAATATGGTCAGGTCAAACGGCTTTTCTTACATTTAGCTTAGAAAGGTGAAAGAAAACTGACTCAGTAAAGATGTTGAATTCACACAGGGAAGGGTCTTGCAAAGGAATCAGATCAACATCGTCTTCTGAATTGAAGTTCTTCGCGAATTACTTGGTAATCACCTTTATAACACTTTGTAATTCGCCACTATGATCAGCAAGAGGAAGCCGCCAAGAACCGCTGACAGATTTAGCCATTTTCCAAAGATTTCTAGACGATTTTGAGTTTTCTCACCCGTAACCGCTTCGCCTTTTGAATTTCATCATTAACTTTTTGTATGAGGTGACGGCACAAGGGGCAGTTTCGTTCACGAAATGCTTTCCAACGTCGATTGATTAATGACTTAAGCACAGGTGTCATCCACTGATCAACAAATCCACTGCTTGTCAGAAGATGTGAGGCATACAATTTCACAAGGAATGCAGGCCAAGCACTGATAAATCAACTGATCATAAATCAATTGATAACATCGCATCAATGTCAGGAGCTGAATCAATGGGAGTGCAGTCGACTAATTGTAGACACTTTAGGTAATCAGCGATAAAGAGTCGCGATAATCCCAAACCAAAGCGTAGCGATGAGTCTCAGATATTTCAGGAACCTCGATTGGGGACCGGAAAATGCCATTGTGGTCCGAAATCTTACGGACCAGCAGAGGCCGTCTCTTCATACATCTTGCTGATCTTCTCATCCATGAAAATATGATCAAGATGAGAATCCTCTTTTAGCCAAGTTATAGCTTTACCAATGAGACAGAATTGTTCGTTGAAAAACTTGAATGGGAAATCATTAAAATCTCCAGCAAATACCAGATGACTGTTAGATGTATTGCAAGTGGTTGATCAAGTTCGAAAGTCTAGAAATCTCGCATAGTGAAATGATCATAATATAATGGAATAGTATGGAATACTATCAGCTCCACGCTGCATGAACAAAAACTACCTCAATGCAGGATAGCAAAGCTGTAGCTGGAAGCAATGGACGAGAAGCAAAGTCATTATTTACACACAGACAACACCTCCTCTGCGCGACATCCGATCGAATCAGCAGTACAAGTCGGAGCTAATGATCTGCAAGAGTCCGTTTTCAATTTCCCCAGTCAACCACGTTTCGGAAACAATAGTGATATGATATGTGTTTTGAGAGATGATAAAAGAAGACGGAGTTTGTCGAGTTTTTGGCATTATGGATCGTGTGTTGGTTAAATAGACAGACGGACAAGCTGAACTCTTATGCAAAATCAATTATGAAAATGTTGGGTTGCTTGTAACGTCCGATGTATTCCGATCAGCTTCTTACTGAAAAGGAGTCAGGTCTGGATGAATAAAAATGTCCTTAAACTCTGTATTTCTCAAATATTTCAATCGACGAAGCACCTCTCACTTTCCGACTACATTGGACAAGCAAGCGCGAAGTAGACGATATCTTTTTCCAACAGGTTTACCCAACCTCTTCGTTTCAATTACAGTAGCATCTGGACATTGAGTTGGCCGAAAATCTTTTATGCCTCTCGTCTATCCCAAGCAATTCTTCAACAATTCTCCCGTGAATGATTATGTTGTTCATCCACTCAATGCGATCGTCCATTTCTCGAGGAAAAAATTTACTTCATTGTCAGCGACATTTTGGCATTGTGATCTCCGTGGCACAGTGGTTAAGTGCTTGACCTAGAGATCTCTTGGTCACGAGGTCGAGCCCCGAAAATGTCATTGGAAGTCGGCAGGAATGGCATCCAGACTAAAAGTTACAACAACGCTCCAGAAAAGTCTGACTATGTCAGCACCCTTCAAACATCCAGTATGCCTATGGGGGAGTAATGACGTTAAAGCTTCATCATCAATCATTTTGGAATTCAACTTTTACGGTCATCACTTAAGACCTCAACGTGTCCTGCTCTCTCTGAATATCCTTCATGTAACTCTCCAGTTCAATAAGTCGAGACGTAACGACAAAATTTCACTTTTCAAGGTAGGCCTACTCATGTCGTCTTTGAAAACTTTTATGATATCCTCTCTGGATTAATTGATGAGAAGATTAAAGAGCTGAGAAGATTGAACCATCACACAGAGGGTTTGTTTGGGTGCCGTTGTCATGGCAAAAGAAATAATACATTGACGGTTTAGTCGGACTTCAAAATTGATGTGTATCAGGATTCCAGCACACAATATTCCACAACTGGTCAGACTTTGAACCCACTGAGCCACCGCACAAACTGACGCTATCGATATGCAAAATGTGCAAAACTTGCGAAAATTTTCTGCCTACGGTGTCTATGAAATTCACGCACGTGATTCCAGCAAGCGTTAATGACAACTCACTTCAACGTAGCAGCACGACGTGAAAAGCGCAAAAGTCCAAATATCAAGAGATTTGTCCAGTACACTACAAGATTCTGTTTCAGAAGTGATTACGAGCCGAAGACGCGTCGAATGATGTAAATGATATAATGATGTTTTTGGATTGAATGTAGTCAGGAAGAGAATTAACGACCAGTCGGTACGATGCGATGTGTGTTTAGTATATTCAGACAATTTTTGATTAGGATTTTCAAACAATCAAACAGGGAGCAGACCGCACGTATACATGTAAAACATCATTAGCTTACTACCTATGGCATATCTTGACGATTCTTTTTGGGACTGTCGATATGTATCCGACAAAATGTCGATATTGTGCGAACATCACTATTTTACACACCTTACTTTTCACCTAGAATCACAAATTGAATCGATGAATTAATAGATTCGAACAACAAGAAATGATTTGCATATCATAGCTCATATAAAAGCTAAGAAATATAGCAGTGATAGCCCGAAAACCATTTTACTGTCGATAATACCCCCATTTTATCCTAAGGGGAGAGATAGTAGTGAAGGGCTGTTACTGCTAAAACGATGTCCCTATCACTGAAGGAAATACGCTGCAATTCATTCAATTTCAATTACCAATAGTGATCATATATACTCCTAGTCTTTTTCAAAGTTTTTCTGAAATTGTGTTGAATCGTGTTGAGTACTGTGGAAGAGATGCAAGAGAGATGGTTGGGATGGCAAAATGGAATGCAAGAGAAAGGCCTGGAAGTCATCACAAACAAGACTGAGATGATGATCAGCAGCAGGAATGATTCACTTGCGGATATCAAAGACAATCAAGGTATGAGACTAAAGCAAGTAGAGAGTTTCAAGTACCTCGGTGTGACACTCAATGAGATAGGAGCAGCCCCGTAGCCAGACGCTGCTCTTAGGGGGGGGGCGACTTTCTGATGAATTTTCAAAACAAAAATGAACAATGTGCTGCTTTTACATGATAGTTTCAAATAATATAGACGGATACCGACTAGACTGAAATATGAAATTATTTACGTATATAAAGACTACGTACTTTACATACATGACTGCTGAGTAATTGCTGATATGCCAATTATGTACATGTACAACATATACCGCATAGGCAGATGCTAAAGCCAAAAGAAAACAATTCCTGTTCAATAATTAGTTTTTTTCAAAAGAGCTGAAGTCTACTAGGTCCTTTTGAAAAAAGGACTAAAAATTCATCCAGATCCAATGAATTAGCTCGATCCTTTTCAAATCCCAGGAGAACCAGATTCGACACCTTTCTTGATGCAGCTGAGGTGGCACCATACAACCATTCGTTAACTTGGAACCGACGCTTGAACTCAAACACGATGACATCGACTACTTCAAACATAATGGATTTCATTTCATTTTCTGATGATAGATCGCATTGTGTATATCCTCGTTAAATATAGAATCTATTATTATTATCCAGCTCCAGTCCGAAAGTAAAACGAAAGTAGTTTTCGAAAATGTGAAGACATCAATTTTCATAAATTTTCGTTAACTTAAAAATTATAGCTTCAGAAATACAGAAATTATAGTTTCCAGTCCATTTAACCGTATCTTCACCATGATTTTCTAGGGGGGCGAAAAATGTTGCAGGTGGGGCACCGCCTCCGTAGCCCCCCCTTAGCTACGGGCCTGGATAGGAGGATCCGCAGAAGGAGCCAAGGCTAGAGTGAGGGCGGTGTGGACAAAATGCAGAGAACTGACAAGAGTCATGTACGATAAGAAGATGCCAAGGAAAATAAAAACGAAAGTGTACAAGGAGATGATCAGACCCGTACTTCTATATGGGTCAGAATGTTGGACGATGACTTTCAAAGAGGAGCAACTTCTGGAAAAGGGCAGAAATGAGAATGCTAAGAAGAATCAAAGGAGTAACTCTAAAGGACAGAGTGAGAAGCGAAGTGATAAGAAAGGAGTTTGGAGTGACCCCTGTTGTAGAAAGAGTGAGAGAGATCCGAATGAGATGGTACGGAAACGTCCAGCGGATGGAGAAGACCGACAAAGTGAGGGCGACCATGGAACAAGTGGTGAAGGGAAGAAGACAAGGGGCAACCGAGGAAGCGAAGGTGGACTACATAGAGAAGGATTTCAAGACACTACGAGTGGACCCAATGCACGCTCTAGACCAGGATTTCTCAACCTTTTTTTGGTCTACCGCCCTTTTTGTATATTCCTACTTCTGTACGACTCCCCAGCAGTGGTACCGGTACCTATTAGCGTAGTACAGTGAACACGTTTAACGAATTCACTGATATATCGAACTGACTGGGATTTCCCATTTCGTTTATAAAATTTTTGCGGCCTCATGGATATATTGAACTCATTAAGCCTATAACCATGACACTAGTAATGACATTTTATCTACAGAAATTGTAATGCTTTTTCTGTAACTCTCAAAAATTGCTAATTTTCAAATGTTTTAAACTAGAAATTCGGTTTCTTCTCTATTCCTAACCGATAAAAAGAGTTAATTAAATGTAGCAATCCTAGCATAGCAACGGAATCTAACAAGAAATGCTTGATAGCTGAATTTTTAAGTAAAATGTGATTCGCTTGTGTGATTCCGCATTTGTACGGTAAATAAATTATTGTGGAAGCTATGTAGTATCACGATTTTATTAATCCAAACTGCTTTAGTGGGGTTTGAAGCCATATTCACAAATAGGCCCTAATGCGAATCACGGATATAACAAACTAATGTAACATTTCCCGTAGCATTGACTCTTCTGATCGGAAATGCTTGAATATAGGCCTAATTTACTATGATCTGCTTGAAAATAAATAATGACGTGATAAAAAAACGACCGTGAAAATCTTACAGAATAACTGATATGATCAATAAAGCAAGAATGTCAAGTACCTCATGTAAGCTTATATACAGGCCTACTTGCAACCACAGCAGTGATCGCTCACTTGCATACAGCATAGTCTGCCTGTGTGATATCCTTGAGGTTTGTGCTGTGACACAAGGCCCTTGATGTTCGCTCGATATTGGACAATTTTAATCGCAAGTCACCTCTATCACACAAGCGTTGAGCCTGTTTCTTGATTTCGACAAAATATAATCAGCGGAACTGAAGCCTTGCTCCACAAGGTATGACGATGGTGACGATGGGAAAGCTGTGAGCAACTGCTGAGCTTCGCTAAATACTTTAGGATACTTGATTCCTCCAAGTGATGACCAGAATTTGATATAGTCATCAGAGCTGGAACCGGTACCGGTCAGACTTCTGTACGGGTTCGACCGGTTTTGTTTTCATGCTTAATATTTGCTTTTTTAACACAAAAAAAACATTTTGTGCAAAGAACATTGAATGTAGGTATGCAACTCATAAAAGAACACTATATGTACTGCATGCGTGTGTGTTACATGTAGGCTACATACCTCATTTGTTATGAAGTGTATACATAAAATTAACAGATATATTGGTACGGAGAGAGTTAGTGGAAGGTGAAACTGGATTGAAAATGGAAAGATACAGAAAATCCAACTTTTTTCGACACGCCGCGAATGATAGTCGATACACAGCTAACAATGGGTAAAAAACATAGAATCAAATTTGTGTTAGTTATGTTGTGTTAGTCAAACAATTTTTGTGCTAGCAATAGGCTTCAATCAACGAATCTGCCGCCGATTGTGCCTTGCACTTTTACTTTCAAGCAGATAGGAAGCTTTGCTTTGATGTTGCGCTGTCGCCGTCGGGTAAGGACAATGCATAAGGACAATGCATAAGGACAAACGTTCGAACAAATTGTATTGTTCGATGATGAATCGATATGTCGCCGTCGGCAACTCGTCAACTGCCTGAAGATTCCGTGCACGCACTGTTAGCATCATTTGCAGGTTGTGACTAAGATGCAGAAGTCTCTCAATCAGACGATTCTTAAAGATCTAACCGCATGTGGGAAGGTGATGATGTTAGAAAAGACAACGGTGAAAATACTAGGTCGGAAATTTGGAAGAACTACTACAGGCTGGGCTTAAGTGATGATGTACATGAGGAAGTGCGTGACAAGTTTGGCGAGGATGTTAAACGGTGGGTCGCTTGTAGCAGTTGTAAGGTGTCTTTGCGAACACATGATCGGGCGGAAAGCATCTTGAAGGAACCTCTGCTAAACGCATACCTGTGTACTCTTCCGATTTTCCCGAAGTTTACGATTTTTCAAGGTTTTTCGGAAAATTGCTCGATTTTACGATTTTGCGTATAATTGTACGATTTTTCGATGATTATTTTAATTTTTCAGTCAATCGTACAATTTTTCATCGATTTTACATAATTGTAAGAATTTTTCGAAATTAATGTGCTCGAATGTGGTTAGGAATTTTTGCTATCGAATAAGTCACTTTCTTATTACATACTTGAGGTGCGAGTTTCAGTCAAACGCATTTTAACAATGCAGTTGCTTCTCAGAAATCACAAGTTGTAGCCGTCCGAGGAGTCAAAATAGGCGTATCCACATTAAAAACCAGAAAGCCAGGCCATGCAAAGGTGTGATACTGATCCTAACTGAACTCGTATTTGTTAGGAATGAAAGTATTTGTTGGTGACTATGATCGTTTTTAATGATGCAGCTTGGCTCGTTTATGTGCCCCGACTGAGACTTCAACGCAAATAACGCTTCTAAATTGCCTGTTTTGATTGCATTATACACTTTTTAGATTATTATATTTGTTTTTAGTACAAGAATGCATAGGCAGTAGGGAATTGAGTAGGGAGCTTACAATTTTATTGAAATTATAGATAATTTTGAATTGTGCGATTTTTGTACGATTTCTAAAGTTTTTTTTGTACGATTTTCCCGGAAGGATTGTACGATTTTTGAAATTTTGAGTTACACAGGTATGGCTAAACGACATCTGGAGACATGTCGGGGCAGAGTCGCCATCGCTAACGATAAGCGACGGACCAGTATTCCGCAATTTATGTTTAATAAAAGAAAACTACAAAAGTGGATGAGGAAAATTTAAAGAGGGCCGAAGCATCATACGTCGTTCGTACTGTCTCTGCATTCCTGGCGGTAGAGGATCAAGGACTGATTGATTTGGCACAAACAAATCGGAATCGGCGCCAAATATGGTAATCTAGAAACAAAGGAAATCTGGTGCGGCAAGAGATCTATTCAAAATGAATTAGTAAACACTCTTCATCCAGAAGTTGTACAGAGATGAAAACTATATGTAAAGACGCTTTAGGTCAAGAATGCGGAGTCCTATCATTTTGATAGGACTCCGACTCCGGGGGTTGATAGGACTCCGACTCCAGATGGCAAGTATATAAAGCCAGTTTTTTGAAAAACAAACCGGTAACCTACATCATAGATCATTATAGGCTTAGCTGAACCAATGTTGGTGATCATTGCTGCATCAATTATCAATCACTATCGATGAAAGTTTATCAAATGTCGCTTTAAGTTGGATGCATACGATTCGGCTCCTCCCATCTTTTTGATGTGTGCTTCACACGGTTTTTATCCAGTTTCTACCAGGCAGGAAAATCCCACATATTTCTCCAAAAAATATGAGTACACTTTCGATTTTAATATGCGCTTTGGAGGACCCATCACACACGATTAACGTGAGGGTTAAAGGCAATGTTCTCAAACAAACTAGTGCTTCATTTTTGTCTCTGATGTTACCTTTGGTGCGTAGGTGTGATCGAGGCTAGGAAGGCTTGTCTTCTCTACTAAATCAACGAGTGAAAAGACAATCCTTTTTTCACTATCACGGTTCATTCCCTCAACTATTACAGGCTTTGCATGCGCTGCTGTGTCTGTACTTTTTTTTGATGGAGTAGGTTGACATCAAGACAGTAACAGCGATGTACGAGGATAAATGATTTGTTTGTATTATATTTCGGGTCTAGCTATAGGCCGGAGTCCGGAGTCCTATCATTTGATAGGACTCCGACTCCACATCCCTGCTTTTGGTACACAAGAGCTTTTCCTGACATCCGATCTGTGCACTGATGATGTCATGAAAGGGTCATATTTGGAGGTCGCCATGTTTTGGATAGATAAAGGGGGGTGGAAGTTGCACCACACGTGCCTCACATGCACTGAATTTTATGAGAAGAAAACCGCACGCAACATCAAAGATAAGCTTGATGGCCTTTTCGACGAGTATTACATCAATGTTCAGTTCACATTCATTACTACTGACGCTGGAGCCAGGATGATTTGTGCTTCATCAGAGTCATTTAGAATACAATGTGGGTGTCATAGATTGTCAACATGCCAAGAAGATGCCATTTCTGAAGTAAGGAGTAACAAGACATTCGATTCATTCGTGGATGCCGCTTATTCTATCTAAAGTAGTGAAGTCTATCCGCTCTATCACATAACAAAATTTAGAATGTCTTATGAAATTGGTTAGGTTAACTCCTGGGAGCTTCACAATAAAATCGACAAATTTCCATTGCTCATAATAGTTTCTGCTTAAATGGAAACCTTTATATCTGCATTGACGTACGTCATAAAATATTTTACTGCTAAAAGGGAAATATGATAATAAAGAAAGTATGAATTCAATCATAGTGGGAAACTTTGATCTGTGATAGTGCTTTGTGTATTTGTACTTAAGTGAATTGTTTATCATTGAAGTTTAAAAAACCGGTCTAGCAAACTGGTGGCGGTCAAGAATTCTGTACCGGTTCCAACTCTGATAGCCACTGCTTTCAAAATATACATTTCCTACAGAATCGTGCTGCAAATCAATCATGTCCTCTTGTAAAGAGGGTTCCGCTAATTCCACTTCAAATGAAAAGGGATCGATGATCCATCAGCGTATGTCTATTTGGAGTAAATCATCAAATCTCAATTCAAAGTCTTCGCTCAACATCTTGATGTGATCGACATACACTTCCACATCTTCAGTGCTCACATTTTCTTTGTTTAGACGCGGAAGCTGGTGCAATTCATCCTGTTGGATATTTTTCCTCAGCAGGGATAGCTTGGCCATGAAACTCGCAATGAGGGTTTTGGTAAGAATGAGATCCATGTTTTCTCCTTGAAGACGAAGGTTCAGGTCGATCAATTTCTGAAATATATCAACCAAGTGGGCGATATCCTTTCGAGTCTCTCGCAATGAATCGTGGTGAAAACACCCAATGCTGTGCCAATAGCAACATACATCTAACAATAGAAAAGATATCTGACATAGTGACATCCTTTTATTTCAGTTAAGTCGATCACAGTCAAGCGCCAGCCAAGCAGGCATAAAAGCTTCTGTTCTTTGACGATGGAAGGGAAGATCATATATATGAACATAAATTTAATAATCAGATGGTTCTGTGGTCAAAACAGCTTGAATGCCATTTAAATATTGGACCGCCCCTCATCGTACCAACGCCCCTTGCCCTTCGACGCTTAGCGCCCCCTCGAACTTTAGAACGCCCCCTGGAGAAACCCTGCTCTAGACAGGAGCTTCTGGCGCGCACGAATTCGTGCCGCCGACCCCACCTAATGGGAACAATCAGGCGCGGACGACGAAGAAGAAGAAGAGTGTTGAATACCTGATGTCACACTAAACTTAATATATTATACCGTGTCAGATTTATAGCAACCGTAAGTGATTTGGGTGAATTATTCTGTCTAAAACTGTCAGATGTATCGATTCACTACTACAATGACTTGAAATATAACATCCATTCGCAGGATTTTACTAACGAAAAATGTCCTAAACTGATGCGCCATTGGTAGGCTTGTCGTGTGAGCGGGATTTCCCATGGGATGGAAATATAAACTTCCAGTATGGGAATTACCCACAAGAATGTGAGAAGTTCCTAGTTAAAGTTCTGCTGCACGCCGCTTTTCATAGATATGACAATAATATGAGCTTTCATTTCAGAAGAAAATTATGCCATGAAATAATTTTCACGGAGGCATTCACATTATTTTTATCTTTACTGGCACGCTGTTGCAATAGAGGCATTACATTTCTCAATAAGACTGAGCAACAGAAATTGATAAAGTATGCTTGGCGCTTGTAAGATTGTATGGTTGAAATTTCTGTGGTTGATCATCTCACTTATACATGTAGTCTATTTTCAAGAACAAGTGGATGCACATGGGTATCCTGTACATAGACCTGTTTCGCATAGACTGGGCACCGGTGTCGTATGGGCAATGTGTTGAAATATGCATTAGAATTACCCATGTAGACTAATTTTTTTGCAATGCAGTTAATAGTGCTGTAATTGTTATAAGTGGACATGGAGATATCCACTCATCAGTTGGCAGGAATATTTCATGTAGGGACGTACCATAGTAGGCCCATCATGCTTATATTAGAACTATGCATCGCTAGTCTTCTGAACTATTTTAGTAAAACCTATTAGGGCCTATGTAGTTCAAAACAGGTATCCATGAGGGCATATTCTGATCTCTAATAAGGAGGGTAGCTTATTTAAATATTCGAAATGCACGTTTACCCAGATAGTCTGACATCACAGATTATAGACTTAACTGTAGAGCCATTTGCTTTACATGATCTTATGACATGCGAAACTACCTAAGGGTAGTAAGTTACAATGGACTTACTAAGAAGACCTATTGTAGAGCAATCATGCATGTAGACGGTAGGTCTACAGTGTATTAAAATGCTTCACAAAACAACTGCCAAGGGTTCTCAGTTGGCCTGATCAAAGAAAAGATTTACATTAGATCATGGGAATTATTATGGGAAATAATTGCAAAATTTCAAAAATCCTGTGGTAATGGGATGGGGATGAAACGAAGAAATGTAGTCCCACGGGAAGCCTGGTCAGTGATGAAAAACCTTTAGAAGTATAAGCTCAGTTCCTTCTTCAGCTCATGAACGACGAATTCTTAGTTCAGTTTAGCGGCAATTACTAGAAACCCTGTTCGTTTTTTACTCACTCATCAGTGAAGGACTGGAAACCTTGCTCACTGACTCAAAAGTTCGAATGCGATATCGTGAGCATTCGATCATGAAGAATCTGATGTAATTCGGGCATTTTGAAGCCACAAATTGGGCGAAGCAGCTAAAAATTGAACTTCTTATAGATTCATTGAGAAAGAGTATTAGTCCGGCAGCCAGAGCGAGTTTCAGCAGGGAACGAGGCCGAAGGTGAGACTTTCACAGAATGTTGTACACCCTATGCCTACTACGAATCGGCACGTCTGCCGAGTTCTAGTGAGTTCCTCTTCTTGTCAGACAGAATCAAAGAAAAACACATGTAAATCCAATGGGACGTAGACTGCAGTTTTTGGCTAAAATGAATTTTTCTATGTTTTCTCTGATTAATCAAAAAGTACTAGGTCTAGAGTCATAACTTTTGGCATGGAATGTCTTCAGGTCATTTCCTATGATGGGCATGTGCTTTTATCATGCATCTAATCGGAAATGTATATGAGAATGTGGTTGAATGTGGATAAAGTTGCTAAAAATGCTTGAGTTTGCCGACATTAAGAGGCTCGCCAAATCTAAATGTGTTTAGCTTCATAGACAGTAGTGCATGAACATGAAAGGAAATGACCTGAAGACATTCCATGCCAAAAATTATGACTCTGGGCATAGTACTTTTCGTTTAATCAGAGAAAACATAGCAAAATTCATTTTAGCCAAAAACTGCAATCTGCGTCCCATTGGATTTACATGTGTTTTTCTTTGATTCTGTCTGACAAGAAGAGGAACTCACTAGAACTCGGCAGACGTGACGATTCGTAGTAGGCAAAGGGTGTGCATCATTCTGTGAAAATCTCACTTTCGGCCTCGTTCCCTGCAGAAACTCGCTCTGGCTGCCGGACTATATTGTCGTGAACTATGGTCGAAACTTTGATATCTGAAACGGTAAACTAAAAACTACTCATTTTTCATCACATAGAAATGGATTCCAAACAGATTTTGATTGAAAATGGAAATGGATTGAAGAAATCTCGGAAGTGCATGACGATTGAAACTTGATTCCCTACCTAGAACGCAATAATGCCTAATTAAGTTAATAGGCATATTTAAAACATGCACGGATATGTATGCAGTTTAGTTTCATAATTCTGAAAACAGAGATAAGTTTTATGAATGGCAACAGATTACCATTAATATAAGCGACCAACATTCACTATTTCATCAGACGATAAACAAAGGCCACAGATGCATCAGTTAATTGCAACATAATGCAAGTGACACTAGGCTCAGTACGACCTTTACACTCACAGAGTGTAGGCTTGTTAACCTGATTTACACTGCTGCTTAGGCCAAAATATGAATGCGAAATTGAATTAGTGAAAATAGTCAGTTACCCTGGCTCGTCACGTGGCAAACAGCTTACATAAATTGCGCACTTTCAACGGCGCACACGGTTACAGCATGACTACGGAAATCGATGGCGTCAACGGCAGAACAGAGAGAGACAGAGATTATGCCCTCAATCTGGTGGCTGCCATCGCAACCGCGTCAATAGATGTTATCGAGCGGCTGTGTCGTGTCGACAGTCGGTAGTGATCCACATTATAAATCCCCGACGTTGCTGTGATACGTCTTGACAACGCCGTCGCATTGCTGTGACCTAGCTTGCGCCGACCCTTCTCTTTACCATGACGTGGCGTCATTCAACCGCTCATGAGCGCTTTCTATATCTGTGACCGTTCGATATTTCTGCGCGCTTGCATGCCGAGCTACCAACAGAAAATGAATCGATAACAGATCAATAGTTCACTCATTTTCGATAGGAAATCAGAGGAAGAGAGGGAAGAGAGAGATTGAGAGAGAGGGATAGAAGGGGAGGTAGGTGAAAGAACTGCATGCATTGCATGAGGGAAGGAAATGGAAATGCGGAGGATGTCTCCTCAATCAGTCTCCATCTATTCATCATAACCGCACATGTGTTATCCGAACACATAAAAAGTGAAGAGAACCATACAGCACGGTTCACCGATGTTTGGCCTCTTTGCAAGAAGGACATTAAGATTCATCCTGTGTACTTGCAAAACCCAGAAACGGCCGACTCTCAAAAAAGTGCATGTGAACTTGAATGAGTTTGAATAAAACTAAATTACTTTACTTAATCTTTTAGAGAACTCGTTAGTAGTAAGCAAGTGACAAATACTGGATAGCGCAAGATGGCCGCCGTCGTGGCTGAGTCCCCCCCCCCTCTGGAACGACAGTGTCGTGATGTGCCGGCCAGGTTGGCCGCCATCGCGAGAGGTCGCTGACGTCCCCCCCCCTCTGGAACGACAGTGTCGTGATGTGCCGGCCAGGTTGGCCGCCATCGCGAGAGGTCGCTGACGTACACCCCCCCCCTCGACCGACAGAGTGTGAAGACTCGGGTGAGATGGGTCCGACCGCCTGGTGGACGTGGGCGACCGTCTAGGTTGGACGTGGGGCGACCGTCTAGGTGGACATGGGTCGACCGTCTAGGTTGTCTTGGATGGTGAAACGGTGGCCAGAATTCGGATTACAAGCGTCAAATTCTGCATCAGTGGTGTGATTTCCAGCTCAATCGGCGAGAAAAACTGTTTCTTCAAAATTTTGACATAGAATGTGGGACGTTTTGGTGTGTAGCGCCCAAACGAAGCATCGGATGAGAAAACGGAGGCCAGATTCGGAATCTACGTGAAATTTTGGGTTAGGAAGGATGTTTCCAGCGAAATCGGAGAGAAAAAATTTTCGCTGACGTCCCCCCCCCTCTGGACAGCTTCGATTTTGGCTTCCAGTGGACGGATTTTGTCGTGCCATAGCTCGTTTGAAAGCTAAGAGTGAGACAAATTCACTGAAACAATCGGCTTGTTCCTATCTGTCTTCGTTCAAAAGTTAGAGCGGTTACAAGATTTTAGGTCGGAGCTCGCTTACCTGAAAAAATCCTAAGTGTCAGAGTGACTTTGTATGGGTAAAATTTTGAAAATTTTCCAAAGTGTGGAATTTCGACCTGGGACCGTCACCAAAACATTTTTCATCAAATTTCGCTGACGTCCCCCCCCTCTGGACAGCTTGCTTCGATTTTGGCTTCCAGTGGACGGATTTTGTCGTGCGATAGCTCGTTTGAAAGCTAAGAGTGAGACAAATTCAGTGAAAGAATCGGCTTGTTCCTATCTGTCTTCTTTCAAAAGTTAGAGCGGTTACAAGATTTTAGGTCGGAGCTCGCTTACCTGAAAAAATCCTAAGTGTCAGAGTGACTTTGTATGGGTAAAAATTTGAAAATTTTCCAAAGTGTGGAATTTCGACCTGGGACCGTCACCAAAACATTTTTCATCAAAATTTCGCTGACGTCCCCCCCCC